>JACEGR010009200.1:0-28882 GCA_014170235.1 Listronotus bonariensis
TCATTTCGACTTCAATACAGCTGATCGCGTTGTACCATCAGCTCGTATTTGTCTTCGCTGAATATGAAAATAGCAGCAGCCTTGACGAACAGAAAGATAAAAATTATACGAGCTTTTGAGTTTGCCGTGATTTTTCGCTTCCTCTTAACGATTATTTGACTGATACTCGATAACGTTGGTCGTCGCCTTCGTATGTCCGTAGTATGGCTACGACATCATGTCACTGGGAAGCAGCTCTCTTCCGTGGAGATCCAGAAAGGTGAGAGCGCGGGCTTCGATCTTATGCACACGTATTTTTAACAGGTATACGCAAGCATTGTTCACGCTGTCGTCAAATCTAAATATTACTGTGAAGTTTCGCAGAAACCGATTTAAACTAATAAAATATTTAGTTATATCGGCTACCATTGCCAGAGATTTGATATTTCTCGCCTCGATGCTTCGTTACAATGAAGCCTACAATGATACTTTTCGTTGCTCTGTCTTCGCAACCACTGTACCACCGTAGTAACCGATCAATTCTGTATAATTAAACTTCCACAAATTATAACAAAAAGGTAAACCAAGCTCAATACTGTAATACCACTTGGCTGAGGTTGGCCTGAAACAGTAAGAGATATGAAGTCGGCTGAAATGAGAGCTGGCGGAGAGTTTTCATGCTCAATATGCTGTTTGGCTTTAAATTCCCACATTACGGAGCTTTCCGAAAACAAAATTCGTACCCTGTCTTAATATTTGTCCTTATTAAAAACGGAAAATAAAAATAAATTACACTTTGCATTGTCAGTTTTCAGCCTCATCTGTTCAATGGCTTTTTATTTAAACGACGCTTCGTTTTCGTAGATCATCAACTTTATTTTTAAACACGGTCCTAATTTCAATATCAAAATTTAAACGCCGATTTACCGCGGTTCTTAATGATGTATCCAATATTAATATGGTTTTACTTGGTGGATTTGTATTTGAAGCCTATCAAAATAATTAACTCTTACCTTAAACTTAATTGATTTCTTAATAAACTACAGAACGTAACGAAAATCCTTTGCAACATTAAGCTCACAGTTTTTACGGTCATGATATTTTAATATTAAATGTTAAATTTTATTTCAAATTCACAATACGGTCATGATCTGCTCGTAGAATCGGTAAAACAGCCTACATTTTGAACCATAATACTGTTGAGCAAAATTATAACTTGTAACAAAATAATCATTTTCTGTACAATACACTTTACGGAACTTGCCTAGTTTTTCATCATTTAAATCTACAACAAGCAAAACATTTTTTGGATATAACTGTAATTTCATTCAAAATAGTCATAAAGCCCACCTACAAATATCAAGTGTGTAGTAGATAACTTTGTGTTATTTACGATTGATACATTTGTATTTGCAGAGATTAAGTGATCTTAATTGTTGAGAAATCCAATTATTCACTACCAACCTACTATTTAGCTTCCAAAGAGTTAAACAAATTACAGTTGCTATAAAGATGCTGTGCTTGTTGCCAGATTTTTCAATTCAAAGAAAAGGTAAAACAAGTTTCTCGTATAAAAATGCTTTGTTGCTTATAAATCATTTGATTATTTATTATTTCTGCATTTTTATTATTATTTTTACGAAATTATGTTAGGTAATATAGAGTTTACTGTTTTCACAATGAAAATACAGAGTCCGTATTGAGGTTAAACTATCATGATTTTAAAAATAAAATAAAAGCTTTTGAAAATTGATATTAAATATCAGCACTGTATTTAAAAAGCGAGTTAATGATGATATATTTTTCGTTAAGTTCCGCCTGGTTTATTAAAATATTTATTTGAGATAAACGCAGAATTAATATTTTTATCGAATTTCTAAAATACGCACAAATAAACCTGAATGTGCAATATATCACGAATCGGCTTTTACCATTAAAAATATCAGACCGTATTTATATAAAATAAACCTTATGATGGTCCAACGAAAACAAAACGTAGCAGTTCAAATAAATAATGGGATGTTCAGAAAAAGCGCAATGCAAAGTACAACTCCATTAAAATCCGATTTTAAATAAGAGCAGGAAATAAAACAAATTTAATTTTTCGGTTTTTTCGGATATCTCCGATACTGAAATTTTAAAATCCTTTAAAACAGCATCTTATTAGGCACATAAAACGTTAACTTGTTCCCATTTAACCGATTTCCGTATCTTCTTACCATTTTCAAGATGCCTATACGTCTCTCCTTGGACATAAACATATCATCAGAAACAGCACGCGGAGTTACACGCGGCAATAGTTCTTTGATTTATCTCTGTTTCGACACGCTGCCGTGTCTTGATATGGTAGTAGCTTCAAAATAAGCCTTTTAGCTTTTATTTAATTGGTACTTTATAATTAGAATTATAGAAAAAACAGTCATTCATGCAAACCACCTGCACCAATACTTTGTTTCAGGCGGAGTTCCGTCCATTTCGACATTGCTGGTAAGAGAAACATCTGAGTCTTCGAGTTTGGGTTGTTGTAAAGCAAAAGGTGTCTTTCATTGGAAAGTTCAACGAAAATTTTAAATTGTTTAACATATCCAGTTATCGCCAATGTAATCAGCGTTAAGGCCTGTATTCAAAATTAATTAGTGCAAAGCCATCTTGTAGCCTGTTTGAGTGGCGACCGTTTATCGACTCTTCAGATTTAGTTCTTTATTTTATTTTCATTTTCTAAAATTCATTATGCTATATACTGCGGAAACGCATGCGTATATAAGCCTGTTACGCCATTTTCTCCGTTAGACGGCAGTATACGCTAGTTAGATCTCATTCATTTTCCAAGTCATTAACAAGCTAATTTCTTCATTTTCACGACTAACCTCTTCACAACAATTTCGTTGAAAGCACCTATGGTAGCAGGAATGGAGCCGATTTGAAGAATAATAAAATGTATAATTAGTGTGATTTTCTTTGTGCCACTTGCTGTAATTATCCAAATAACTGAATGTTCTTACAAATGTAAGGTGCTCATCGTCCTTCTACCACCAACATGTATGACGACGAAGACCATTAATCAACTGATTTTTTTTGTCTGGGTTGATAAATAGTACTATAATTTAACACTACGCTGTTCTTACAATGGTAATATCCTGGTTTTATGATATTTGTTCAATCAACATATTTATCCTCAGCTGCTCCCGATTGCCACAACGACAATTATTGCCGTGAGTGAAAGTGCTGGTCGTCTCGTCAAAATGAAAGATACCATGAAAAATTAGCTCGTTGTCGCCTTCCACTTGTCTAGCGCAAGTTATGAACTTTTCGTAGACAAACCATTTACGTTACTTCCGATCAAGGTTAGATCATCATTAAATATGTCTGCACATAAACGCGACATGTATTAGCATTACGGAACCGAAGAGAAGAGAAAACATATTTCCAGAGGTCAGTTGCATTAGATGCTTTTCATGTTGCCAACGCGCCACATATCGTCAGTGTCTCCGTAATTGTGAGTTTTCAGATATACATTTTTTCGTTTAGGGATGACTGAATACGAAACATTAAACGACTTAGATAGGTAAAATACGACTATCCCTCCAAAATTTCACGTATGCGTGGGCCGGGTCAGAAAACGTTTCGACAAATATCTGTCAGTACGGCACAATGTTCAGATACGGTGAAATGGTCGCAGCAGTCAAAGAGGTCGAGACTCACCTAACCGACTACTTTAAAATGAACAGAAAGAGCAACTGAAACCGAGAAGCACATTCAACGCTCCATTACCGCATCAGAAGCGCGAAAATAAGCTCTGAGATCACGCTGTAGATTGTAATGAAAGTCGTAGATACACCGACGAAGTAAAACGCAACGACGATCAAGGAAAAAGAAGTGCTGAGTAGGTGGCTCGAAGTGAGAAATGTTAAGGCGACATATTCTCACATATCGCTTCCAGTTTGAAAGACACTTTGCAGAACGAGGAGTTTTATCGGCTTAGATATCAGCATTGGTTAAAACACTAGATTTTCGCTACAGAAGACTGCAATAGAAACATTGCGTGAACATCCAAGAATGTCAGCAACGATGAAATTTCAAAAATACGTGAAATTACAAATTTTAGAAAGTTATTTTTTGAGACGAAACTTGGGTATTTTCTAGTCTAGAGGTCAAAATTAAGAAGATGACTCGCAGAAATCAGAAACGAAAGAAAAAGATATAATAATAAATGCTGGTTCAAATGTTGTTTGTAGAAAGATGAAGCACTTCTTCGAAATGTGCTCTGACACACGATAATATATCGCAACTTGAAAAGTGACAAGAGAAAACTTACACCGAATTTGGATGTAGCCATCTGTAGTTGTGCTAGACGGTCGCGTCTTACCATATCGCCGCATCCTGAACAAACAGCCCACTTCCTCCGTGGAAAAAAAATGAAATATTTCAATGGTTGGTTCAGGAAAATCAAAATCCATCGCCCGACGCATTAAAATTTGAACTTCTGATGAAAGCAAGTGCCAGCTCAGAAGCAAAAATATATGCCATTGATGAAACGCTGCGGGAAAAATGGCCATGTATGGTTTTGCGGTTACCACCGTAGTCACTGCCAGTTTAGTCGCTATAGAACTAATCTGGGCAGGAGCAAAATCATTTTAAGAAATGAATGTCGGTGATGGACTTAACCATGAGGTGGAGGAAGCTTGGAAAATCGCTGAGCAAATTACGGGGATCTACTGGAAGAAAGTCGTAGAACATACAGAAAAACACCATCTTGGACTGGCGGGAACAGGGAAAAATGCTGGACGTTCAAGCGGGAACCATTAACTATTTCGATCTTCAGAAAATGGTGAAAGTACTTCAAATGAATCTCGATGATTCTGAATTTGAAAACGTTTAGAGATAATCTCATTAATATACATTCCTCTCAGGCGTGTAAGACTTTTTGATCGACCATAGTTGCTATTTGCGTTAGGCTGATATTTTTTGTCGTGCTTACACTTCAAAGAAATAAAACAGCAACATAAAAATACAACTTGTGGGGCTAGGGACGGATGCTAGCAATTAACGTAATCAAAGATAAATATTTTACTCTTAATTAAACATAATTATACATATTATAGGTAGAATTAATACTGATGCTCATTCTTATTATTGTCCTCTCCTCAAAACGTTACGCATAGAAATATAATGCTTATTTCTTTCGTGCGCACGGGCGTGCTTACAAAATAATATCATACAAAAATGTGAATGCACTTCTGATAATTTAATTTTTTGGGAACGCATCATTTTAATCTCCTGTCATTATTTTAACCATGCCCGTCAGTTTCGCAAATAAGCTGCTAGCCTATTATTATTAAACTCTCTAATACAATAATCAGCTGTTCAAATACCGCCATATTGTTTTTGCACAGAAATATTCTTGGAACCTCCGATCTTTTGATTTGATTCGGAAAATACAGCCCGCCCAGTTAAGGTCGGAAGGCGACTATATTAATAAATGTCAAACAAAATGGTCCAGGGATCCCTGACGATACGTGATCTCGAGGATTTTATGGGAACACAATAACACGAGACAACACGATTAATCAGCCGATAAAAATGGATACCTATCGCAAAACGACAAGTGTCATTTACGGAAACTGTCCGCTTTCTGGGTTTGTGTCTTGGGTACGATTCAACTATCTTTAAAATTAGGCCACAAAACGCAAGGTCTTAGTTATTTGTGACTTGAACTGCAGGCACCAGGTCAAACACTTAACAAAAGTTGCATACAAACTTTTTTTTATTTGCATTGCAACAATCCAATAAAATAAATAAAAATATTTATAATACGTTACCGACTTCAATACCTTCGCAAGCAAAATATGACAAACAAATGTTATAGTGCCCCCAAAAGGCTTCAACAAGCACCCGATAGGTGTGCTCAACTTGAATTTTCCAACTTAAGCCTCGCTATTTGATTCCAGCGCCAGATTACACAATAACCCCAGAAATTCATTATAAAGCAAAAAACAAAAATGAAAGTGCAAAACAGTGTTGTTTTTTGAATTATCCTTTAAATAATAATATTGAAGTTTTAAGAATCCCAATTCTTACTTTCACCAAAACCGAAAATATTTTTGCACCTTATATCTAAATGATGACTTCAAATTCGCAATATTTACCTGTACCAACGACCTTTAAACATCAAACACCAGAAACCTTTACTTTCCACGAGTGAGCTCTCCAAGCTTCCTTTGCTACAATGCAGTCCCTGCCATCCTGCCGGGGTTCCAATATTTTATTCCTGGGAGCTCGAGAAATTTCCTCTCTCAGACTTTCCGACTCTGCTCCTCAGCCGCTTTCCCACTCGATAGATCGGGATCTCGAGGAGTTTCCAGGCGCCGCATTTTCATCAGCAGCAAAAATTCTCAGTTTCGGTTAAGCTGCCACCGAAACCACCGGACTCGCGGCTGAAACGGTTTTTAAATCGCGCTGTACGTAACGGAGAAGACATACAGCAATCCTGCTTTTCGAAAGGGGTGTGTTCTTTACGTGGTGCTGAGATCGGCGATAACAAAAAGTTGGCCTTGCCCTATCCGTCTCGTTCATTTGCAAATCATCGCGCTAGTGCGATAGACGGGGTAACTTGATTGTCAGTTGTCGGAGGGGTGTCATCGCTTTTCAAAGCGATGTGATGCATGCAGCAGTAATGAAAATAAATGAATTTTAAAACGATTTTCGGTTGTTTTTGTTGGCGGAATAGGTTGGGTGCATTCTTTCTGAAATTAATGTTTTTAAATTTATATTAATACATAATATGATTCATCGACTCTCAGAGTGCCTGAATTATTGATTAAAATTCATTTAATGTCTTGGATGTATAATATTTTTATTCTTTCATATAATATAGGGATTGAAATGAGTATACAGGGTGGCCCACCATATTCGACACATCTTCAGGAAGCTGACAACCATGGGGTTTTTAAAAAGTAAATACTGGAACATATACAGTATAAATTTCTTTTGTCTATACAGGTGTCTCAAGTGTGACGTACACAGTTATATTTTTTAAATGGAACATCCTAGTTTTCATGACGGTTTTAGATTCTACTTGTAAGTATAACCTCAAGCTTTGTTTATAGTACTAAGTGTCTAATTTATCTCGTTTTTGTGATATTTCGATTTTTTGAAAATGCAGAGGTAAAATAAATTGATTTTGCTTCTAACACTTTAAACTTATATAATGTGTAACAAGATTAGAAAAGCTCGCCATATCATACGTAGGCAATCAAGATCAAATATTGTACAGGTGATCAAAAATAATTTCAACCCTTCTCAGAAAATCAACAGCTATATCTCTCTTATTTTAAATGGTACACCCTGTATGTTTATCACATGATGACAAATCAAATACTCTTTCAAATGGTGTATAGGTTGCTCATGACTATCTTTTGTGCTTTTTAGTAAAATCTGTTTTTACAAGTCTTTAGTCCAAATGTTTATTTAAAGTTAAGTTGCCAGACATAGCAGCTATTAATATTTTCTGAAGAAAATAACGACCATTTATTATATTTAGTCAGCTTAAAGAAATTTCAATGATTTTAAATAAAAACCCTTCTATACAACAAGATGATATATACCGGTAGGATGTGAAAAAAATGGTTTATCTTAGTCTAGTTAACTCTGAGAACATTCAGGAGAAACCATTCGATACCTAATAGTTGCTTTAAAAATTTGACACAGTGATTATGGATAATGGAAGAACGAGTTATAGGTCACAGAATGGTCATGACTGATTAGAGTTACTAGATTGAAAACACAAGTCTTATCATTACCACATTCAGCTGAAATAGTGTTATTGGAAAGTAAGCATTATAAGCAACTTAATGATTTTTTTCTCTGTGAATTTTGAAATAGTGGCAGATAATACAAAATCTTTACTTGTGCTCATCAAATTTAGCGACTTTTAGTACACGCGTTAGTAAACACATAGTTATCCACCTACTTTAAATGACATTGGAATAAAAACATGTTAAACGGAATTTACTAACGTGCTATAAAAGATAGTATAGGCAACTCCATACACATTGAAAGATTTATTTGTCATCATGGGTATAATACAGGTGTTCCATTTAAATAAGAGAGATATTGTACTTTGACTTTCTAAAAATTGAAATTATTTTTCGATTACCCTGTATAGTCTATGATCTCGATATGACCTACGTAGGATAACTGCAGACTTTTCCTACCTGTAACAACTGTAGAAGGAGTTTATACTGATAAAATTAATTTAATTGCACCCTGCTTTTGAAAAATAAATATCACAAAAACGAATAAAATTGATACTTACTTCTATTAACAACTTAAATTACTTTTTTATGTAGAGTCTAACGTCATAAAATATAGGGTGCTTCCATTTAAAAATATAACCCTTGATAGTCAACTACTTGAGACATCTCTGTATAGACTATAATAATTTTTATACTGTGGTCTTATCCGACCTGTATATGTTCCAGCATTTAATTTTTTAAAAATCCCATGGTTATCCAGCTACAGACCGTGTCGAATACGGTGGGACTACCCTGTATTTATGAAATTTATCCAACAATATGTAATTTTGATAATGTCTCATTTAAACATAAGACCCCCTTATTTATCTTTCTCCAGATACAGGGTGTTAAACTTTTACAAAAATAAATACAATTTTGAAAACACTTAGTTTGAGTAAACTTTGTTATTTGTTATACAAGGTGCTTTCAAAATCCAGTATAAATATTATAAGAGCGTAATTTTGAGGTTAAACAAAACTTTCAAATTCAGCCAAATTTGCACACTTTTGTGAATTTATACGGTCTCTTATTTACCTAAAAAGTTGCGTATAATAATAAATCGAAGAAAATGCATAAGTTAGTAGGCTGTGAATTCTTGTATTACTATTTTTACTTATAGCTTAAATTAATTTCATGGTAAAATAGTCAGAAGGGGTTGTCATTATTGACATTTTTGGAACAACTTATGAAGGCTTGACATGTTGTATAGAAAAAATCCTATTTTTAATCTGAAAATCACGTCTTTAAATATTTGTACTCATTTTTGATACACATTATTGTTATTGATTTCAGTATTTGTTTTTGTACATAATTTTTGAAAGACAAACTTTATATGCTCTTTCTGTTATCCAGGGATATGCAATTAGGTAGATCTATCTATTTTTTCTTGAAAACTTATAGTAGGGGAGCCCACGATGCTAAATGAGGAGTTTACTAAAGGCGTCATAGGGCCTACTGGGTGATAAGAAGAAAAAAATATATATATGTGCATACCTTTTCATCGGTGGGAAAAGCGGCTTTAGATTTCCAAATAGGTCAAAAAATACTGTTATTATTTTGGCTTCTAAAAATCGTTCGGATTATATATTTTTCTTTATTCTTAATTTATTTTCTTTAAAATAAAAAAATGGCCACGCTCGTGGCCACTAACAACCGTATACAGAATGTTGCTAAAAAGAATTTAATGGCAGATTTTACATACAAAATATAAATAAAAGCTCATATAAACATGGATCCGCAAATTTTCGTTCTCGAGATACAAGATAAAAATTTGTAAAAAATCACAAACACTTATTTTAGTAAAAATTGTTAGACGATATAAACCGTATTTACTTAAATAAGTATTAATTGCTGTCGTTATATAATTGCTAATAAAAAGTTTTAAAACCCTAATTGTGCATTTAATCCTTTTTCTCTTAAACTAAACAAAATAGGAGACATTAAAGCTGTATTTTTATTTCCCTTACAGACAGTACACAATTTTTACACATATACATAGTAACTGTCAGTAGCGCACCGTTTTGGTTAGAAATACCCTTCAGTTGCCGCTCGAGACGCCACTGGACTTATTAAATGTAATTAAGTTGGCGATAAATTACGCCTTTGATGACATAAATAACATTGCCTAATTAAAACAAAATTGGGTAAAGGATATTTAAGATATATAAAACATACAATTTTTACACCTTGTATCTTAGAATGAGGAATTTGCGGACCCATGTTATATGACCTTTTTTATAAGGTCAGTGGTAAAATCTGCCCTTAAATTTTCTTAACAACATTCTGTAACACCCAGTATACACATAATATACGCAGTTATAAAGGTACAGAATATCCTAAAACTTGTACATATCTATCTTTTAACTCTGGTATTTTTATTCCATAACTATAGTTGAAATTTCTTGTACTCCCGGTTGACCACGTGGTAGTGGGGATTAAATGTGGGGGCAAAGTCGCGTCAGCGGGACCCCATTCATTTCGGGTTCCTGGGGAATCACGATGGACTCGCCTGACAGTCCTACCCGAAGGTAGGTACGAAGGCAAGTCTCAGAGTAGAGCGAAACTAGGAATACGCATTGAAAGCGCCGTCAGTTTGAGCATGCACGCTCCGCACTTCACTCGCGACTTCCTCTCAGTTCAGGTAGGACGAAGAAGACCGGACTGACCTGTGTGATACTCATTAACATTTATCCACGAATACATCTTACCGACATACTTGATGATGTTTAACATTAAGTAATTGAGCACATATTATTATATTGTACTAAACATTAAGTACTGAGCACAATGTTATTACCTGACTTCTTTTTTTTAACTTTTTAGAGAGTTTTACTGATTTTTGAAGTCGGTTCGTTTTTTTTTTTAATAATATTATTTGAGTTTCCTTAGTTTCATTATTACAATTAAATCGGTAAATATTCACTAAAAACACTACTAGTACCTCTTTAAGCGGTTCTGTCGATTTAAATGCTTTTGACAGAAATGGAGCCGCAATAAATCGATGCACACGGGCTGCAGCTATCCGCTTGTCTTTTAGTTCGGTAAAAAGACTTCCTAATTTTACCCCAGGGTTTTTAATTATGAATGTGCCCCTGATCTTTCGCACGTATGGCAGTGGAGAAAAAAATAGGTCTAGTACCTTACTTTCTCGCGATCCCGACTTAATTTTTTTATTGGACCACCACGGAAGTGCTCTCCTTCAAGTAAAAGGATTTTAAAATCGCTCCACAAACACCAGAGTAATCGCGTAACATACACACAGAAGTAAACATACGCGGCTAATTGTGAACCTCCTTCTTTGGTCGGTGTAAAAGGAAAATTTTACCCCAAGGTTGTCAATTCTAAATGCTCCCTCTGATCTCTTTTTTTTGCTTTATTATCTGGACATATGCCTATTTACATGGGCATATACCTCTCTCAGAGTCAGCTTTGCCGCAAAAACTGGAGTCCGCCTTGCCGAGAAAATTAGTCTAATACCTTCTCTCGTTACGATCCTGACTTTTTTATGGGACCACGCGGCACTCTTTCAAATAAAAATTGGCCTACTAAATGCCAGAGTAATCGCGTAACATATAAAAAATACGCGGCGAATTGAGAACCTGTGATTTCAGCTAAGGTAAGAACGAAAAAAATATGTTGTTTGAATGGCGCTGTCACGCTTACTTTGGCCATGTAATATGTCTCAAAGGCAGTAAATTTAACAGTAAATGACTAGTATAACTAGTATTTTTAACAGACTTCAAAGTAGAGGTTCTGAATTCTCCGCGCATGTTTTTTTGTGTGTATGTGCCCGCGATTACTCCGTCAGTTGTGAGGCCGATTTTAAAATTATTTTTATTTAAAAGAGCGCACTGTCGTGGTGGTTCCATAGAAACCAAATCTGATTGCAAGAGAGATAGGTACTAGAGCTATCTAGATGTTGATTATATCCGTACTAGCGCCACCTATTGGTGTAACGTTAAACATATATTATGATAACGTGAGGGCAGCTTACAAATTGATATTACATCCTTTAACAAACTCTTTTACCGAACTGGAAAGGAAGACTACAGTAAAAAGCACAGGGACGTGTAATTTAATTGATTGACATTGGGTGGGTCATGGTTAGTTCTGGTAAGGTAAATCTTTTTAATCTGTTCATTTAAAAACAAAAAAATATATTTAAAAACCGGAACTAACCATCCAATGTGACAGTTTCCATGACCGTCTGTAACGTTTCAAGCCAATCAAATTACACGTCCATGTGCTTCTTTAATGTAGTCTTTAAAGAGGTACTGGTAGTGTCCTTTAGTGTATGTCTACCGATATAATAGTAATACATAATTAGAAAGCAAAAAATAAACTCTTTTTAAAGAAAATTTAACTGACAAAAAAATTATAAATAAAACTTACTACAAAGTTAAAATAATGAAATAATGTTAATAACTAAATAAGCAAAAGCTTTTGATACTTTAATATTATTTGTTATTACCTGACTTAGTTTTTCTATGTCTTTCTTCATGATTTTCTGGCTTTTATAGTGATCTATTTTAGGTGTTTCTTCTAAATTTTATATGTGGTGTGAGTAGTGGCGGGTCCAAGAGGGAGACTGTAGGAGCGCCTCCGTAAGCCCTGACAGAGCACATGATAGTGGCCAGTTTGACTTGGAACTTTTGAAAATGCAGAATTGTACATCTGGTTTCTAAGTGCATGTGTTAATTTTTTTCCGTTAGTTCTTAGTTTAATATAAAAGCTTAAATTAAACTAAGAACTAACAAAAAAATTAACACATACTTAGAAAACAGATGTACAATTCTGCATTTTTAAAAGTTCCAAGATCAAACTGGCCACTATCATGTGTTCTGTAGGGCTTACGGGGGCGCCCCCCGCGCCCCCTCTCTGGATCCGCCACTGCCCACACCACATATAAATTTAAATAAACACCTAAAATAGGTCACTAAAAACTTAAAAATAATAAAAAAAAACATAAAAAAACTAAGTCAGGTAATAACAAATAATATTAAAGTATCAAAAGCTTTTGCTTATTTAGTTATTAACATTATTTCATTATTTTAACTTTGTAGTAAGTTTTATTTATAATTTTTTGTCAGTTAAATTTTCTTTAAAAAGAGTTTATTTTTTGCTTTCTAATTATGTATTACTATTATATCGGTAGACATACACTAAAGGACACTACCAGTACCTCTTTTAAAGACTACATTAAAAAAGCACATGGACGTGTAATTTGATTGGCTTGAAACGTTACAGACGGTCATGGAAAACTGTCACATTGGATGGTTAGTTCCGGTTTTTAAATATATTTTTTTGTTTTTTTAAATAAAACGAATTAAAAAAAAGATTTACCTTACCAGAACTAACCATGACCCACCCAATGTCAATCAATTAAATTACACGTCCCTGTGCTTTTTACTGTAGTCTTCCTTTCAGTTCGGTAAAAGAGTTTGTTAAAGGATGTAATATCAATTTGTAAGCTGCCCTCACGTTATTATAATATATGTTTAACGTTACACCAATAGGTGGCGCTAGTACGGATATAATCAACATCTAGATAGCTCTAGTACCTATCTCTCTTGCAATCCAGATTTAGTTTTTCTATGGAACCACCACGACAGTGCGCTCTTTTAAATAAAAAATAATTTTTAAAATCGGCCCACAACTGACGGAGTAATCGCGTAACATACACACAAAAAAAAACATGCGCGGAGAATTCAGAACCTCTACTTTTTTGAAGTCTGTTAAAAATACTAGTTATACTAGTCATTTACTGTTAAATTTACTGCCTTTGAGACATATTACATGGCCAAAGTAAGCGTGACAGCGCCATTCAAACAGCATATTTTTTTTTCGTTCTTACTTAGCTGAAATCACAGGTTCTCAATTCGCCGCGTATTTTTTTATATGTTACGCGATTACTCTGGCGTTTGTAGGCCAATTTTTTTATTTGAAAGAGTGCACTTCCGCGGTGGTCCCATAAAAAAAAGTCAGGATCGTGAAAGAGAAAGGTATTAGACTAATTTTCTCGGCAAGGCGGACTCCAGTTTTTGCGGCAAAGCTGACTCTTAGAGAGGTATATGCCCATATAAATAGGCATATGTCCAGATAATAAAGCAAAAAAAAAGAGATCAGGGGAGCATTTAGAATTGACAACCTTGGGGTAAAATTTTCCTTTTTACCGACCAAAAGAAGGAGGTTCACAATTAGCCGCGTATGTTTACTTCTGTGTGTATGTTACGCGATTACTCTGGTGTTTGTGGAGCGATTTTAAAAATCCCTTTTTTACTTGAAAGAGAGCACTTCCGTGGTGGTCCAATAAAAAATTAAGTCGGGATCGCGAGAAAGTAAGGTACTAGACCTATTTTTTTCTCTCTGCCATACGTGCGAAAGATCAAGGGCACATTCATAATTAAAAACCCTGGGGTAAAATTAAGTCTTTTTACCGAACTAAAAGACAAGCGGATAGCTGCAGCCCCGTGTGCATCGATTTATTGCAGCTCCATTTCTGTCAAAAGCATTTAAATCGACAGAACCGCTTAAAGAGGTACTAGTAGTGTTTTTAGTGAATATTTACCGATTTAATTGTAATAATAAGAAACTAAAAACTCAAAATATTATTAAAAAAAAACGAACCGACTTCAAAAAAATCAGTAAAACTCTCTAAAAAGTTAAAAAAAAGAAGTCAGGTAATAACATATGTGCTCAATTACTTAATGTTTAATACAATATAATAATATGTGCTCAATTACTTAATGTTAAACATCATCAAGTATGTTCGGTAAGATGTATTCATTGGATAAATGTTAATGAGTATACACACGGTCAGTCCGGTCTTTGATCCTACCTGAACTGAGAGGAAGTCCGCGAGTAAGTGCGAACGTGTGTATGCTAAACTGACGGCGCGTTTCAATGCATATTCCTAGTTTCGCTCCTACTCGCAGACTTGCCTTCGTACCTACCTTCGGGTAGGATGTAAGGCGAGTCTCATCGTGAGTATGCCTATTTAGGAACCAAATGAATGGGGATCCCGCTGACGCGACTTTGCCCACATTTATATTAATCCCCACTACGCCACTGTGAGTCAACCGGGAATTTTAAGAAATTTCAACTATATTATAGAATAAAAATACCAAGTTTAAAGAGATAGATATGTACAAGTTTTAGATATTCTGTACCTTTATAACTCGTATATTATGTGTATACTGGGTGTTACAGAATGTTGTTAAGAAAATTTAAGGGCAGATTTTACCACTGACCTTATAAAAAAAGGTCATATAAACATGGGTCCGCAAATTCCTCATTCTTAAGATACAAGGTGTAAAAATTGTATGTTTTTTATATATCTTAAATATCCTTTACCCAATTTTGTTTTAATTAGGCAATGTTATTTATGTCATCAAAGGGGTAATTTATCGCTAACTTAATTACATTTAATAAGTCCAGTGGCGTCTCGAGCGGCAACTGAAGGAATATTTCTAACCAAAAAACGGTGCGCTACTGACAGTTACTATGTATATGTGTGTAAAAATTGTGTACTGTCTTAAGATAAGGGAAATAAAAATACAGCTTTAATGTCTCCTATTTTGTTTAGTTTAAGAGAAAAAGGATTAAATGCACAATTAGGGTTTTAAAACTTTTTATTAGCAATTATATAACGACAGCAATTAATACTTATTTAAGTAAATACGGTTTATATCGTCTAACAATTTTTACTAAAATAAGTGTTTGTGATTTTTTTAAATTTTTTATCTTGTATCTCGAGAACGAAAAATTTGCGGACCCATGTTTATATGAGCTTTTATTTATATTTTGTATGTAAAATCTGCCATTAAATTTTTTTAGCAACATTCTGTATACGTGTTGTTAGTGGCCACGAGCGTGGCCATTTTTTTATTTTAAAGAAAATAAATTAAGAATAAAGAAAAAATATATAATCCGAACGATTTTTAGAAGCCAAAATAATAACAGTATTTTTTTGACCTATTTACAAATCTAAAGCCGCTTTTCCCACCGATGAAAAGGTATACAATATATAATTTTTTTTCTTCTTATCACCCAGTAGGCCCTATGACGCTTTAGTAAATCCCCATTTAGCATCGTGGGCTCCCCTACTATAAGTTTTCAAGAAAAAATAGATAGATCTACCTAATTGCATATCCCCGGATAACAGAAAAAAACATATAAAGTTTGTCTTTTAAAAATTATGTACAAAAACAAATACTGAAATCAATAACAATAATGTGTATCAAAAATGAGTACAAATATTTAAAGACGTGATTTTCAGATTAAAATAGGATTTTTTTCTATACAACATGTCAAGCCTTCATAAGTTGTTCCAAAAAATGTCAATAATGACAACCCCCTTCTGACTATTTACCATGAAATTAATTTAAGCTATAAGTAAAAAATAGTAATACAAGAATTCACAGCCTACTAACTTATGCATTTTCTTTGATTTATTATTATACGCAACTTTTTAGGTAAATAAAGAGACCGTATAAATTCACAAAAGTGTGCAAATTTTGGTTGAATTTGAAAGTTTTTGTTTAACCTCAAAATTACGCTCTTATAATATTTATACTGGATTTTGAAACACCTTGTATAAAAATAACAAAGTTTACTAAACTAAGTGTTTTCAAAATTGTATTTATTTTTTAAAAAGTTTAACACCCTGTATCTGGAGAAAGATAAATAAGGGGGTCTTATGTTTAAATGAGTACATTATCTTAAAATTACGCAAAAAATTGTTGGATAAATTTCATAAATACAGGGTAGCCCACCGTATTCGACACGGTCTGTAGCTGGATAACCATGGGATTTTTAAAAAATTAAATACTGGAACATATACAGGTCGGATAAGACCACAGTATAAAATTATTATAGTCTATACAGGATGTCTCAAAAAAGTGTGACGTATCAAAGTTATATTTTTTTAAATGGAACACCCTATATTTTATGACGGTTTTAGATTCTACATAAAAAAATAATTTAAGTTAGTTAAGAGTAAGTATCTAATTTTATTCGTTTTTGTGATATTTTATTTTTTTCAAAATGCAGGGGTGCAATTAAATTAATTTTATTTTAACAATATAAACTCCTTAAACTTTACAATTTGTTACAAGATTAGGAAAAGTCTGCGTTATCATACGTAGGTCATATCGAGATCATAGATTATACAGGGTAATCAAAAAATAATTTCAATTTTTTAGAAAGTCAAATTGCAATATCTCTCTTATTTTAAATGGAACACCCTGTATTTTTTTACACCACATGATGACAAACCAAATGCTTTTTCAAATGGTGTATAGGTTGCCTATACCTATCTTTTATACTTTTTAAGTAAATTCCGTTTTAACATATTTTTATTCCCAATGTCTATTTAAAAGTAAGTAGGCTGTGATATAGCTATGCCTATTTACTAAGCCGTTATTGCAAAATGTAAATTTGATGGAAAAAAGCACAAAATTAAAAGATTTTGTATTATCTGCCACTATTTTTAAAATTCACAAAAAAAATCATTAGTTGCTTATAATGCTACTTCCAATAACACTTATTTCAGCTGAATGAGGTAATGATAAAACTTGTGTTTTTAAACAATCCTAATAACGCCTCTAGTCAGTTATGACCACATTCTGTGACCTATAACTCATTTCTTCCATTATTCATAATCACTGTGTCAAATTTTTTAAAGCAACTATTAAGGTTATCAGATGGTTTCTCCTGGAATATTTTTCAGGAGTAACTCTAGACTAAAATAAACCATTTTTTTCACATCCTACCAGTATTATATCATCTTGTTGTTGTAGAAGAAGGGTTTTTATTTAAAATCATTGAAATTTCTTTTAAACTGACTAAAACACTAGTAATCAATAAATGGTCGTTGTTATTTTCTTCAGAAAAATATTAATGGCTGCTATGTCACAGCCAACTTTAATTTAAATAAACATTTGGACTAAAAATTTGTAAAAACAGATTTTACTAAAAAGCACAAAAAGATAGTTATAGGCAACCTATACACCATTTGAAAGAGTATTTGATTTGTCATCATGTGACGTAAAAAATACAGGGTGTACCATTTAAAATAAGAGAGATATAGCTATTTGATTTTCTGAAAAATTGAAATTATTTTTGATCACCCTGTACAATATTTGATCTTGATTTGACCTACGTATTATATGACAGACTTTTTCTAATCTTGTTACACATTATAAAGTTTAAAGTGTTAAAGTAAAATCAATTTAATTTTACCTCTGCATTTTCAAAAAAATCAAATATCACAAAAACGAATAAAATTAGACACTTAGTACTATAAACAAACTTGAGTTATTTTTAAAGTAGAATCTAAAACCGTCATGAAATATAGGATGTTCCATTTAAAAAAATATAACTTTGATACGTCACACTTTTTTGAGACACCCTGTATAGACTAAAAAAATTTATACTGTATATGTTCCAGTATTTACTTTTTAAAAACCCCATGGTTATCCAGCTACAGACCGTGTCGAATATGGTGGGCCACCCTGTATACTCATTTCAATCCCTATATTATATAAAAGAATAAAAATATTATACATCCAAGACATTAAATGAATTTTAATCAATAATTCAAGTACTCTGAAGTGTTGAATCATATTATGTATTAATATAAATTTAAAAACATTAATTTCAGAAAGAATGCACCCAACCTTTCCATAACAAAAACAACCGAAAATCGTTTTAAAATTCATTTATTTTCATTACGTACATGCATCACATCGCTTTGAAAAGCAATGACACCCCCTCCGACAACTGACAATCAAGTTACCCCGTCTATCACTAGCGCGATGACAAATGAACAGACAGTTAGGGCAAGGCCAACTTTTTTAATTATCGCCGATCTCAGCACCACGTAAAGAACACACCCCTTTCGAAAACTAGGTTATGTCTTCTCCGTTACGTACAGCGCGATTTAAAAACCGTTTCAGCGAGTCGTGGTTTCAGTGGCAGCTTAACCGAAACTGAAATTTTGCTGCTGATGAAAATGCGGCGCCTGAAAACTCCTCGAAATCCCGATCTATCGAGTGGGAAAGCGGCTGAGGCAGAGTCGGAAAGTCTGAGAGAGGAAATTTCTCGAAATACAGGAATAAAATATTGGAATTACGGCAAATGGCAGGGACTGCATTACATGGCAAGGAAACTTGGAAAAGCTCACTCGTGGAAAGTAAAAGGTTTCTGGTGTTTGATATTTAAAGGTCATTGGTAGGTAAATATTGCGAATTTGAAGTCATCATTTAGATATAAGGTGCAAAAATATTTTCGGTTTTGGTGAAAAGTAAGTGGGATTCTTAAAACTAAATATTATTATTTAAAGGATAATTCAAAAAACAACACTGTTTTGCACTTTCATTTTTGTTTTTGCTTTATAATAATTTCTGGGGTTATTGGTATCTGTGCTGAAATCAAATATGAGCTTAAGTTGGAAAATTCAAGTTGAGCACACCTATCGGATACTTGTTGAAACCTTTTGGGGCACTATAACATTTGTTTGTCATATTTTGCTTGCAGGTATTGAAGTCAGTAACGTATTATAAATATTTTTTTATTATTTATTGGATTATTGCAATACAAATAAAAAAAAGTTTGTATACAACTTTTGTTAAGTGTTTGAGTGGTGCCTGCAGTTCAAGTCTAAATAACTAAGACCTTACGTTTTGTGGCCTAATTTTAAAAATAATTAAATCTACCCAAGACACAAACCAAAAAGTGGATAGTTTCCGTAAATATTTTTGTCATTTTGGATAGGTATCCATTTTTATCAGCTGATTAATCGTGTTGTCTCGTATTATTGTGTTCCTTAAAATCCTCGAAATCACGTATAGTTAGGGATCCCTGGACCATTTTTAACATTTATTAATATAGTCGCCTTCCATTTAACTAGGCGGGCTGTATTTTCCGAATCAAATCAAAAGATCAGAGGTTCCAAAAATATTTCTATGCAAAAAACAATATGGCGGTATTTGAACAGCTGATTATTGTATTAAAATTTAATAATAATAGGTTAGCAGCTTATTTGAAACTGACAGGCATAATTAAAATAATGACAGGAGATTAAAATGATGCGTTCCAAAATTAAATTATCAGAAGTGCATTCACATTTTTGTATGATATTATTTTGTAAGTACGCCCGTACGCACGAAAGAAATAAGCATTATATTTCTATGCGTAACGTTTTGGGAAGGGACAATAATAAGAATGAAGCATCAATATTAATTCTACCTATAATATGTATAATTATGTTTAATTAAAGTAAAATATTTATCTTTGATTACGTTAATTTAGCATCCATTTTAGCCCACAAATTGTATTTTTATGTTGCTGTTTATTTCTTTGAAAGTGTAAGCGACAAAAAATATCAGCTAACATAAATAGCAACTATGGTCGATCAAAAAGTCTTACACCTTAGAGGAATGTATATTAATAAAATTATCTCTAAACATTTTCAAATTCAGAATCATCAGATTCATTTGAAGTACTTTCACCATTTTCTGAAATCGAAATAATTAATGGTTCCACTTGAACGTCCAGCATTTTTCCCTGTTCCACCAGTCCAAGATGATTTTTCTGTATGTTCTACGACTTTCTTCCAGTAGTCCCCCGTAATTTGCTCCAGCGATTTTTCCAAACTTCCTCCACCTCATGTGAGTTAAGTCCATCACCGACATTCTTTTCATAAAATGATTTTGCTCCTGCCCAGATTAGTTCTATAGCATTAAACTGGCAGTGATACGGTGGTAACCGCAAAACCTCATGGCCATTTTCCCGCAACATTTCATCAATGGCATATATTTTTTGCTTCTGAATAGCTTTTGCTTTCATCAAAAGTTCAAATTTTAATAAATCGGGCGATGGATTTTGATTTTCCTGAACCAACCATTGAAATATTTCATTTTTTTCCACGAGGAATTGGGCTGTTTATTCAGGATGCGAGAATGGTAAGACGCATTGTCTAGCACAATTACAGATGGCTCATCCAAATTCGGTATAAGTTTTCTCTTGTCCACTTTTCAAAAAGTTCACAATCCATGTTATCGTGGTAATCAGAGCTTTTTGATTTCGAGGAAAAAATTAAACTCGCTCCCTCTACAAAACCAGTATTTGAACCAGCATTTATTATTATATATCTTTTTCCCGAACCGCAACCTTTTTTCGTTTCACTGATTTCACCGAGTCATCTTGCCATGATTTTGACCCACTCCCGTTCGAAAATACCCAAGTTTCATCTAAAAAAATAACTTTCCTAAAATTTGAATCATAATTTTCAACATATTTTTTAAGAAATTTCACTCGTTCACTGGCAATTCTTGGATGTTCACACAAGTATCTTCTATTGCAATCCTTTCTGTAGCGAAATCCTAGTGTTTTAACCAATGCTGATAATGATCTAAGCCCGATTTCTAAAACTCCTCGTTCTCTTAAAGTGTCTTTCAAAACTGGAAGCGTTATATTAATTTTTGAGGCATATAAGTCATATATAACATTTCTCACTTCCATTTTTTACATTCCTCTAACGTTTCACACTTCTTTTTCCTTGATCGTCGTTGCGTTTTCTTCATCGGTGTATCTCTACGACTTTCATTTACAATCCTCTGTATTGATCTCAAACTTATTTTCAGCGCTTCTGATACTTTTTGGTAAATAGACGTTGAATGTACTTCCTCGGTTTCAGTTCTCTTCTTCTGTTCATTTTTAAAGTAGTCAGTTAGGTTGAGTACCATTTCTTTGGCCTGGGGATGCAAAAACCTGCAAACCGATTTCTTTTTGCCATATCACAATTTATTTATTACCGTACTGACAGATATTTGTCAAAAACGACATTTTTCTATTACATTTTACCTTACGTGAAATTTTGGAGGGATGAGGTCGAGAATTGCATTTTTTTTCTTTGCAATGCCCTATCTAAGTCGTTTGTGATATTTTTCGTATTCGGATAATACCCGGTCAGATATTTCGGCGAGAAAATATATATCTGAAACTCACAATTACGGAACGCGGTCAGCGTTTGGCGGTAGTAGTGAAGCGCGTTCAACAACAAACGAAAAACACATCTAATCATATTTTTGTAACCTCTGGAAATTATGTTTTCTTCTCTCTTCGGTTCATGAATGCCTAATACACATATCGCGTTTATATTACGGACATATTTATTTAATGATGATCTAACCTTGATCCGAGAGAGATAACAGTAAATAAGTTTGTCTACGAAAAGTTCATAACGCGCCTAGATAAGTGGAAGGTGACTTTAACAAGCTAATTTTTCATGAGTATCTTCATTTTGACGAGACGACCAACTTTTTCCTCACAACAATAATTGTCGTTGGTGGTAGCAATCAGGGGTAGCAGGGATTAAATATGTTGATTGGATAAATATCATAAAACCAGGATGGTACCACGCATTTTGTAGGACAATGTGGGTGTTAAATTATATAAATACTATTTAATCAACAGACAAAAAAATCAGTTGGTTAGTAGTTATTTTTCACGACATCGTTAATCATACATGTTGGTGGTAGGGGGACTCTGATGAAACCTTACATTTTGTAGAACAAATATTTTTTCGGATTATTTGGATAATTACCTTTAAAATTAACAAAGAAAATCCCTGCTAATTATACATTTTTATTATTCTTCAAATCAACCCATTTCATTCCTGCTACCACTAGATTAGCACCAACGAAAATTGTTGTAAGGAAAAGGTTGGGCGTCTCGTGAAAATGAAGCAACTCACGAAAAATTAGCTTGTTAGTAATGACTTGGAAAAATGGTCCAGGGATCCCCAACTAGTATACTGCCGTCTAACGGAAAAAAATAGCGTATGTGAATAGGCTTATAATATACACATACGTTGTTTTTCCGCAGTATACCTAACACCAATAGGTTTTTAGGAGGGAAGATGAAAATAAAATAAAAGAAACCTAAATCATATGCAACCTGCCTTTAGAGAGTCAATAAACAGTCGCCACTCCGTTAATTTACAAGGATGGCTAAGATTAGTATAAGAATTGCATAGGTCGAAATTATTGAAATTACAGAATAACACACTAATTAATTTTAATTTTTTAATTTATATATATGATCCGATATTTTTATCCGATAACTGGATATATTTAAACACAATTTTCACTCTTAAAATTTTTCGTTGGATAAGCCGCTTTCCAGTAAATTAAAGACGCAACTTTTTGCTTTTTACTATAACTTAAACTCGAAAGATTTCAAATGTTTCTCTTACCAACTTGAAGAACTCAACAATATATTTACGTCCGGGGTAAGTTTTGACTTTGGAACTCACCTAAAAACAAAAAAAAGTATTAATTGCCAAATTGGTTTTGCATGGGAAATAAACTTGTTTTTTTTTCTATAATTCTAATTATAAGTACCAATTAAATAAAAAGCTAAAAACGTTTTTGGCTACTACCATATCAAGACACACGGCAGCGTGTCAAGCCAAGTTAAATCAAAAGAACTGGCTAGAACGCCGCGTGTAATATTACACGAACACCAACAGTCGTCAATTTTCCACTGACTAACTGATTTCCTGATTGATATACAACGTGTCCAAGATAAGGAGGGCCAGTATGGGCATCTTGAAAATGGTAAGAGATACAAAATCGGTTAAATGGGAACAAAGTTAACGTTTTATGTGCCTAATAAGATGCTGTTTTAAAAGTTTTAAAATTTCGAGTATTTCCGGAGATATCCGAAAAAGCCGAAAAATTAGAAATTTGTTTTATTTATTTCCTGCTCTTATTTAAAATCGGATTTTGAAATAGGTTGTACTTTTGCATTGCCGCTTTTCTGATTTATCCATTGGTATTTTATTTGAACTGCTACGTTTTGTTTTCGTTGGACCATCATAAGGTTTATTTTATATAAATACGGTCCTGATATTTTAATATGAAAATTTAAAAAGCCGATTCAATGATATATTACACATTCAGGTTTAATCCTAATGCGTATTTTAGAAATTCGATAAAAATAATTAATTCTACATTTTATATAAATAAAATATTTTAATAAACCAGGCAGAACTTAACGAAAATACTCTATCATCATTAACTTTCCTTTTTTAAATACAGTGCTGATATTTTAATATCGAAATTTTAAAGCTTATTTTATTTTTAAATCACATGATGGTTTAACCTCAATACGGACCTGTATTTTTCATAATTTGGTAAAAACAGTAAACTCTATATTTTAAACTTACATAATTTTCGTAAAAAAATAATAACTTAAAAATGCAGAAATAATAAATAATCAAATGATTTACTTAAGCAATAAACATTTTTATACGAAACTTGTTTTACCTTTTCTTTAGTTAAGAAAATCTAACAACAAGCACAACATCTTTATATTTTTTAACTGTAATTTGTTTAACTCTTTGGAAAGCCTTGAAAACAAATAATTAGGTTGGTAGTAGATAATTAGTTTCTCTCAACATAGACGGTATGAAGGTAAGATCCTTAATCTGCGCAAATGCAAATGAACTGTCAATGTTAAATAAACACAAGTTATCTACTACACACTTAATTATTTGTGATTAAGGCTTTACTGATATTTTAGATAAATTACAGTTAAAAATTATCAAAGATGTTTTGCTTGTTGTTAGATTTAAATGAGTAGAAAAAAGCTAAAACAAGTTCCGTAAAATTATTATTGTACAAGAAAATGATTATTTTTTGTGCATTTTTAAGTTATAATTTTTACTCAACGAATGTATAAGTTTAAAATGTAGAGCATACTATTTTTACCGAATTCTACGAAACACAGATCCATATTACGGTAAAACCATATTGTGAATTTGAAATAAAATTTGCTTTGAAATTTTAATATTAAAATATCATGACCGTATTTAAAAAACTGTGACTTAATGATTTTAAAGGATTTTCGTTACGTTCTGCTTGGTTTATTAAAGTAATTAAATAATTTAAAAGGTAGAGTTAATTATTTTTATTAAACTTCAAATAATACAAATCCGTATTAGGGGTAAACCATAATGTGTGGATACATCATTAAAATTGTATTAAAATCGGCGTTTAAATTTTGATATTAGAAAATTAGGACCGTATTTGAAAAATAAAAGTTGATGATGGTCCTACGAAAACGAAACGTCGCAGTTTAAATAAAAAACCACCATTGGATTGGATAGGGCAAGAAACGTGGCAATGCAAAAGTGTAATTTATTTTATTTTCCATTTTTAATAGGACCAGAAAATAAATAAAACAAATTTTTAATTTTTGTTTTTTTTCGGAAAACTCCGTAAATATTGGGAATTTAAAAACTTAAACAGCATATTATTAGGCACATGAAACCTCCACTTAGCTCTCATTTAACCGACTTCGTATCTCTTACTATTTCAAAAGATGCCCTCAGCCAAGCATAATTATTTTAGTATTGAGCTTGGTTTACCTTTTTCACATTTATGTATTTGGTGGGATTTTAATTATACAAAAATTGATCAGTTTACTGCAATTTTAGTCGTTGCAGAAACCAAAACAACAAAAAATATCATTGCCCTAGGCTTCGATAACAAGCGAAAGCGTCGAGCGGAAAGTATCAAATCTCTGTAATGGTAGCCGGTACTCGCTACAATATTTTGTGGTAAACAGCGTTTTTAAATCAGTTTCTATACATCAGAAACGTTCCACGAATAATATTTGTTAGATTTGAGCGGCAGCGGCAGGGCTATTTTGCTTACGTATATTGCACCCGCCTGATTTAAAAATACACATTATTTTATACCACCATAAAGATCAAAGCCAGCGCTCTCACACTTTCGGATCTCCGCAGGCTGCTGACGCTTGATGTCGTAGCCATACTACGGACATACGGGCGACGGCCAACGTTATCGAAGTGTATTGAGTCAAATGAAATCTTTCATACGCAGAGAGCGGGAAAAGTCGGCAAACTCAAAAGCTTCGTATAATTTTTTATCTTTCTGTTCGTCAAAACCGGCTTACTGCCTTTTCATATTAGCGAAAGACGGAAGTACGGGCGACGGACCAACGCGATCGAAGTGTATTGAGTCAAATGAAACCTTTCATATGCAGAGAACGGGGAAAGTCGGCAAACTCAAAGGCTTTGTATAATTTTTTATCTTTCTGTTCGTCAAAACCGGCTTACTGTCTTTTCATATTAGCGAAAGACGGAAATACGGGCGACGGACCAACGCGATCGAAGTGTATTGAGTCAAATGAAACCTTTCATACGCAGAGAACGGGGAAAGTCGGCAAACTCAAAGGCTTTGTATAATTTTTTATCTTTCTGTTCGTCAAAACCGGCTTACTGCCTTTTCATATTAGCGAAAGACGGAAATACGGGCGACGGATCAACGCGATCGAAGTGTATTGAGTCAAATGAAACCTTTCATACGCAGAGAACGGTGAAAGTCGGCAAACTCAAAGGCTTCGT
The DNA here is from genome assembly GCA_014170235.1 of Listronotus bonariensis. NCBI lineage: Eukaryota > Metazoa > Arthropoda > Insecta > Coleoptera > Curculionidae > Listronotus > Listronotus bonariensis. Next base: position 26,212 of record JACEGR010009200.1, read on the forward strand.
ATAATTTTTTATCTCTCTGTCCGTCAAAACCGGCTTAGTGTGTAAAGGCGCTTAGCCTTTACAGAATCTGCTACAAAAGACACAGTCCAGATCTTCGATTTGTGTCACAAATTGTTACTTTTAGATCTTTGGTGACTTCTAGATCCTTGTGCCTTACATTCAGTGGCCTAATTGTCCAATAAAGTCCACTATTTCTGTTGCTAAACGAGATATGACGAAATATTTTATAAAAAAATTGTAGTTTTAAAACGTGCATGTTCTAAAAATTTTTTGGTGAATACAGAAGTGTCCCACAAAAAGAGAAGTTTTTTTTTAAATTTTAACTCATTTTTTTTATAGAATCGGATTCAGCATAAAATTTTGCTCATAGTAGGCTATTTTATTACACACACTTGTCGCTATGTTGTCACACCATTTATAATTTACTAAAACTTTCCTAAAAAACAGGATAACTAAAACTTAGTTAAAAACGAAAATAAAATAATTATTTATTAGTATTACTTAGCTGAGTGTTTTAAAACAATAAGGACAAAAAAATAAGTTTCTTGAAGAAAATTCGCTACATCTCATACAGGTATTGCTTATGGCGTGACCAACGTGTCAAAGAAGGGACATTTATCTTATTAATTACTTAAATTATTAATAAACTTAGTTTAAACAAGAAAGCTTTCTTTTTTTGCCTACAATAAAGGTTCAGCAAATCCGTCAATTAGGGCCAATATGAGATCAATTCTTCGGAAGTGAATCTTTTTGCCTCTTTTTTCCGGTCTCTAAGTTCTTATCCTTATGAAACGTATGCTTTTCCATTCTTTGTTAAAAATTAAATCATTTTTAAAACAGGATGTTTTAAATCCGCTTAAACCATGTACGCCCATGAATGTATCCCCTGTTATTACAGCAAGAAGTCTTTTTACATTCATTAAAAAATAACCCCGTATACACGCATAGGTACGTATCCCTTTTATCGTGGGTCTCAATCCAACCAAACATGCGGTTGGTGACACATGTTAACTACCCTCCCTTTCCTTTTTCAACCCCTTCTGGACAGTTTTTCTTACGTGCAGTAGATACGGGTTATTAGGCACAGTCTGAACCAGAACGTGATATAAAGAAAGATGATTTTTTTATGATAAAGTTACCTCTCAACGAGGTGATTTATTACAATAAGATGCGTAAGATAAAGTTCATAAGGGTATTTAGTGAACAAGGGGTGACGTTGGATTGTGACAGAAGAATAAAGCATAAAATCGTTTTTTGGACTTTCTCACATTACAATACAAAGAAGGAATAAATATCGAGGTGCACACACATATTAGCGTAGGGTTCCGTATCGTACTTTATACAGGGTGTCTCACCAAAGTTAGTATGTATCTATGATGTTTAGAAAAACATTTCATTAAAAACAATTCGTAATTAATAAGTGAACGAAATTGAAGAATCGAGGGGTAAATAGGGGTGCTGAATCGGGTAAAACAGTTAAAACTTTTATGTTGCTGTAAAATGTATACAAATTATGAATCGAGGGCTAACTTTATTCTTCGGTTTTAAAGTCTATATCAGAGTCACCAACTGGCGGACCGCGGTCCAAATCCGGACTGCCAACCTAGTTTGTGCGGACCTTGTTGAGTACGCAATTTTATTTTTTCCGCGCTGTCTTTGTTATACTCGACTCGCATACGAATTGGCGCAAAGCGCAAGATTGTCATTCATGAGGCGAGTGATGGCGAGCGGCGGCGAGTGCGAGGAGTTGGGGGAGAGTACGCGCCTTCGCCAAACGCGTCCCGCCTGGGAGCCTTTTTTCTTTCCGGAGCGTGACGGATATGTTATTTTAAATAATTAATAGTTTAAAAAACTAAAAAAACACGCTTTTATATGCAACCGAACTAAAAATTAAAAAATAATTTTTCATTAAAAAAATATTTTCACTTCATAGTAAAAAGCGTGGGGTGCTTAATATATTAAATGTTATAATTATTATATTTGCCAATATCTATGATGGAAAAGTTATGAAAAAATAGTAAAATGCACCCCACGCTTTTTACTATGAAGTGAAAATATTTTTTTAATGAAAAATTATTTTTAATTTTTAGTTCGGTTGCATATAAAAGCGTGTTTTTTTAGTTTTTTTAAACTATTAATTATTTTTCATTTTTTAGTTTGTTATATTGCACAAAATTCTTAATATAACAGTCAATTAGAACATACTATTTAATTAAGCAGCAAAAGAAAATAACCAGCCCCTATGAAATGACAATGGTAGCAAATTTTAAAATTTGCAAAAGATTGCAACTCACTAAAAATTTCTTCTTCATTAAGTAGCAAAGTTTCAAATTTTGCCAACAGATGGCAATCCAGGCAATGTTTGGACCGTTGCCAACATTTTGCAATCCACTAAAAAATTTCTTCTTCATTTAATAGCAAAGTTTGAAATTTTTCCAACAGATGGCATCCTAGGTGTTGTTTTTATAATATAATGGAATTTTTTTTCCTGGCGATTAAAAAAAAGATAAAGGGATACTGTTTGCAGATTATTGCATTGTCATGGGTCCTTAATACGTGTGCAAAGTTTCAAAGAAATCGAATAGCTGGAAGTTGGTTAAAATTAGGCTCAAAGATTCCGTTACATAGGCAGCCAGATAGATAGTTACAACCCAAGTTAATAAAAGCGTGT
>JACEGR010009201.1:0-28876 GCA_014170235.1 Listronotus bonariensis
TTTCTTTATTATATATATATATATATATATATATATATATATATATATATATATATATATATATATATATATATATATATATATATATATATATATACAAAGTCGCTTAAATTACTAAAGCTTTAGTATTATTTTCGCTGATTAACGTGCTGCCAACAGAAAAACCATTTAACATCAGGTTTTCGATTTATTAAAAAACTTTTTTGAATAAAACATCCTGTATATTACACCACCATTAAATAGATTTAATAGATATATATATATATATATATATATATATATATATATATATATATATATATATATATATATATATATATATATATATTTAGAGAGTTAGGATCAGTTAATTTATTTAAATAATTCACCTTAATTTTTCCAAGTTCTTTCATCAATTTCGAAGGTTTCCGAAAACGCCCGAATTATCCATTAATAACTTTTATGCCATCATGTACTATGGAATTTTCACGATATTTCTCGAATATTCTAGATCATTCTTTACTCTTCCACCATACTATAAAAGGGCGACGGGAAATCTCCGATCAGTTAGTATAGATTCGACTTTTGTGCTGTAAACTTCGAGACATTGACAATTAAAGATTTTGCCGTTATTGTAACCATAGTTACGTGATATTGATAATAAAGGTATAAAAACGAAGGCACGTGTTTTTATACGAAGTGTTTTGGAACATATATATATAAATTTTACTTGTTTTCTTTAACCATTTTTCTATAAAATTGTCTTATTTTTCTTGGGAATAGGTTATCGGTTTATGAATAACAACTTTTTTTTACGACGTTTCGCACATTTTATTGTGCTTTTTCAAGCCTTGGAGATGTGGTACATTGTAATCACTAAAAGAATTTGATTTTATTTCAATGCAACCGACCGATAACCTATTTCCAAGAAAAATAAGACAACTTTATATATATATATAATTTTCAGATTTGGATGGCCATATTTTCAAAACTATTAGAGATAGACATATCAAATGTAATATTTTCTTAAAGCTTTTTAAATTGTGTATTTAATGGTGTGACAGGGTGTTTTATTTAAAATTGCCAGTTTACTATCAAATTCCTGAAGATTGCCATATTTCCGAAACTAGTAAAAATTGGATATATCACATGTAGGCATTTTTAAAGCTCTTCAGTACATCTTTAGAATGGTGATATAATATACAGGGTGTTTCATTTAAAAAGTATATTTTTTGCAATATATCGAAAACCCGCTGTTCCATTGTTTTTCTGTCGGCAGCACGTTAACCAGCGAAAAATACTACAACTTCACTAATTTAACCGACTTTGTATCTCCAATAATACAGAAGTTAGCAATAGTGCCGACTTAAGTTTGATCACCTCGTATACACCAAAGTCGGTCTATATGGGGTTGCGACATCCGGCAACATTGCTTTGACGTGTTATGACGTCACATCTCCCATTTTTCGGCCATGTTGTTCAGTGCCGGAGATATACAGTTTATTGTATTAGTAGAACAACCGTTTACACAACAGTTTTTAATTATTATTAAGTTGTATGTTCTTTTACTTTAAATAAAAACATTTGGAATTACATTTTTCAACAAATATCACTTCCAAAACAATGCGAAATGAAATGCGCAAATTCTAGACGCCACTGGATTGATCATCAGCTTTGATTTTACCCAGTCTTGCCAACTTTTCTCCGTGGAGTGCCCTTCCTTGCGTCCCCGACCTCGAACCGCCTTAAAGTTGAGGATGTGTCGCAACCTTATAATGGCCTGGCATGCCTGGAAAGAAGATAATTTAAAGCTAGATATCATTTTTTTATGTTTATATTGATAGTTCGAGGTCAAACGTAGATCGTCAAAATTTTGTTTTTAGTTTTTCCCAAATATTTTTATAACTTTGATTCTGTAAGGCTGTAAGGTGGTATTTTTAATTTGTAACCACTTACAATTTAGAAATCAACAGAAACTTGTTTGTCTTAAGTGTATTATTCTGTATTTCCATAGACAAAGAAAACATACCAAAATTAAATTTTATTATTTACTACATTTAAGCAAACAGTGGGCTTTGAATGTATTTTTTCTTTGTCTAATCGCTACCTGCTATTGTTTAACACATTAAATCTTAATTGAAAAAATCAAGCTGGCACCAAAACTGTTTTCTAATTTCAGGTTTTACAGAACTAACTAGTGTAATGTTGGAAAAAATCGAGGAAATCCCAGAAGAAAGCACCATGAGATTTTTGGCATATGAAAACATTGCCAAATTTTATGGCTGTGATTTTTGCTAAAGAGATTTGAGCATTTGCCTTTGGTTTTATTGGAAAGTATTGACAACCCTACAGTTACTGAACAAGTAAGTTAATGCTTATAAATATTTCTGTAAATGAATATATACCCCTTTCTACTATACAGGGTGTCTTAGAATATGTGGGCAATCGTCCACATTCATGTAAAATACGTGAAAATAATATCGCAAGTTTTTTTTTGTAAAATTTATTTTACAGAGACATTTATGTCCCTTAAAGGCGCTGCTGAAAGTCGGTTTTTCTTAAATAAATTTGATAATACTTATACTTTGGCCACTATAAATTAATAACGAACACCTAGTAAATAACTCCGGTTAATTTAGTTTTAAACCAATAAAATACATTTTTGTACGACTGGGCGTAAAATACAATTTTACGCCCCCATTTGAGGGCGTAAAATTGCATTTTTACGCCCGAGGGCAAAACAGTATCAAAAACGCCCTCATTTAAAAATGAGGGCGTAAAATCATACTTTTACGCCCAAGGGCAAAAAGTATCAAAAACGCCCGCATTTATAAAAAAATAATAAAATTAAATAATTCTTCATTTTTTCTTTTTGGTAAAACAACAATTTATTTAATTGAAGGTATATAAAAGTATACTGATTACAATTTAAAACATTAAAACCTGGAAAATTTTCTCCCAACTACAGATAATGCTTGTATATTAATTTCAGCCGTACAAAAAATATTGTTTGCACCTCTGGCATAAAGCACTTTTACGCCCACAACTTTCAGCCGCGGGCGTAAAAGTGCTATTTTACGCCCTTGGTACAAAAATAACTATTTTTATTGTGGTAACTAGGGTTACTGACTTTTTAAACCAATGAAATACATTTTTTGTTCAGGTGTTTTCTCAATTCATAGTGAACAGAGTATAGTATGGCTAGCGGCGCACTAGCAACTTTTTTGTTGACCAGCATAAAAGTTGCTCAATCAAATAGTGCCTAATAAATTTGTGTTTTGGGGACTTGTCTACTAGGGGTTGCTTTTTAACATGAATTTCACTGAGACAACAGTAATTATTGTTTTAATTTTTAACAACAGAAAAAAAACCAAAAACGGTATTGGGTTTGAATTGCCTTCAAAACAGATGAAGATGTAATTTTTTAATTGCCGTAATTAAAAGTTGCTAATGCGCGGTATCATATAAAAACAAATACGTTTCATTATCACAATTTTTCAGTTGTCAAAAAAAGTGACTAGTGCGCGGCTGGCCTATAATAAAATATTTTTTAAAATCTTAAATATTAGTTAGGACTTCTTAAAACGGGTCATCGAAAAACATTTGCATTCTTTAGTTTGCCAGGGGTAAACTAACTTAAATACAATGATGCTAATTATGTTTACACCTTGTATAATAAAGGAATTAATAGTTATTTATTAGATAAGTGAGTTATATTACATATAAGTCACGCAAGAAAAGTTTAACTCTCGAGCCCGAAGGGCGAGATAGGTAATTTTCTTAAGTGACTTATATGTAATAACTCACGTGTCTAATACAAAATTTTATCCAACACTTTCGTATAAATCGTTTTTAATATCGAAAATAATTTGAAAACGTCATCCATTATTTGTTACTTGTCATTGTCAACACTAGCAACAAAATTTTGTATTGTCTATAATTCACTAGTGAGCTAAAGGGTACTTTAGCTCACTAGTGACTTATAGTACACTTTATATCCTCAAAATCTGATCAATTATGTAGATATTACATGTAAGTGTTGGATAATAGTTATTTATTAGATAAGTGAGTTATATTACATATAAGTCACGCAAGAAAAGTTTAACTCTCGAGCCCGAAGGGCGAGAGAGGTAATTTTCTTAAGTGACTTATATGTAATAACTCACGTGTCTAATACAAAATTTTATCCAACACTTTCGTATAAATCGTTTTTAATATCGAAAATAATTTGAAAACATCATCCATTATTTGTTACTTGTCATTGTCAACACCAGCAACAAAATTTACATATAATATCTACATAATTGATCAGATTTTGAGGATATAAAGTGTACTATAATTCACTAGTGAGCTAAAGGGTACTTTAGCTCACTAGTGACTTATAGTACACTTTATATCCTCAAAATCTGATCAATTATGTAGATATTATATGTAAGTGTTGGATAAAAAGTATTATTGGTTACTTTAACCCCTACCTAAAAAAAGGTACCTCTGGTTGAATATTGAAAAATTGAAGCGTTTTCGACAAAAACAACTTTTTGCCCAAATACGGTTTTGTTGATTAAATATTGTATGTAGGTTTAACAAGGGCTCTCTCTAACCTTATACATTTCCTAGCTAATTATCGAAGATTATAAAACCCTCTACAATGCGGCAACATTATTTTTTATTTCACGGCAATAAAAAAGCCTTATAATTAAGGTTTTTAGTTTCAATTGGAACAAAATACATATGTTTATGTAAGGCTATCGGCGTTTCAGGCCTTTCGCCCAAATCATGGCTATCATACGCGAGCACGTACTTTATTACTACCTGAACAGCATCGAACAGCGTTCTATCAGAGAAACATCATGTACAACGGATGTAGATTTTTTAACGCTATGGCGGCTGATGTTAAGAATTCTTCCAATATAAAAATATTTAAGCGACGATTAAAGCGTTTTTTAATTGAAAAAAATTGTTATTCGCTGGAAGAATTTTTTGTAGGATAAAATTTAATTATTGTTTTTGCCACCAATAGTCAGAAATGAAAGGTTTACCAATATATTATTATGTGATGTGTATTAATTTGTACCAGGGTGTATGGATGTGTGCATATACCTTTATTTCTATTGTGACGTAATTTTTAGTTTAGATTTTTTAAGTGTCCTGGTGTTTTCTGTATTATTTTTTTGTGTTGTTTTAGACACCAATATTATATATATTTTTTTATATTTTTTGTTAACAGATACTAACTTAATATGTTTTTTTTATTTACTTATATGCTACAATGTATAGCCTGTTTGTTTCCTTTTGTAACTATATATTGTAACTTTTTTTATAATTATTGACATGTTTTTCAGTTATTGTACTTTTTTTGTATGTACTTTTTAACTGAAAAATAAATTTATTGATAGATTGATTGAATACCCTCATGCCGCCGTCAGACATTGGGCCAGCTACAACAAACTTTGGCAAACAACCATTGGTTGGACGGGTAGTTCGTCTACATTCGTCTTGATTGGCCCAACTTCTCTCAAGTCCGCTTGCTTACAAAAAATAGTTTGCAAAGTGTTTCGACAAATGGTTCGGCCACAACTTCGCCCAATGTGTGGCGGCAGCATAATGTTGTTAAATGTCCTAAACAAAAATTGTTTTCATCAAAAATGCTTTCATTTATCGGCATTGAACATGAGTATCATTTTTTAAACTTAGTGTCCAAGCTACCCAAAAATACAGGGTGATCAACCTTAAGTCGGCAGTGTTGCTAACTTCTTTATTATTGGAGATACGAAGCCGGTTAAATTAGTAAAGTTTTAGTATTTTTACCGCTGATTAACGTGCTGCCAACAGAAAAATAATTGAACATAGGGTTTTCGACTTAAAGCAAACAATTTAATGGAACAACCTGTATATTATATCACTATTTTGAAAGATATAACAAAGATCTGTTTTAAAAAAGTCTTTATGGAATATATCCAATTTTTAATAGTTTCGGAAATATAACAATCCTCAGGATTTTATTAGTAAACTAATATTTTTAAGTACATACCCTGTATAGGAATCACCATTAAATAGATATTTTAAAGACCATTAAGAAAATACCACATTTGATATGTCTATCTCTTATAGTTTTGGAAATATGACCATTCAAATTTAGAAAATAGTAGACTATAAGAGATAAACATACAAATGTGGGATTTTTTAAAACTCTTTAAAATATCTTTTTAATAGCGATGCAATATACAGGATTAGATTAGATTAGATTAGGAGGTGGATTGCATATCCTCTAACACTGCAACCTGCTCAGGTTTATTGTGTGTCCTCCGTCCATAGGTTAGAGCACGCTATCCAAGCCGGTCTGTTTAATCAGACTCCACAAGCTTGTAACTGGCCCCTTGGTATATCTTGCCGCTTTAGGTTTTTCTTTACCCAGCCTTGCAAACCGCAGACGACAAAGGGCTTCGCAGTAGCACCATACGTGTTCTGCGGTTTCTTCCTCCCCTGGCAGAACCTACATAGGTTTTTTTCTGCCAGGCCCATAGTTTCCAGGTGTTTATTCAGTCTGCAATGACCTGTCAGTTGACCCACTATTATTTTTACTGCCTTCCGGTTATAATTCAGAAGGTCTTTTGTAAATTCTGGCGGGTAAGCCTTGATGAACACTTTCGCCTGACGCTGTCCTGGTGTTCTCATCCACCAGTCTTGTGATTCCCTCATAATCCATGATCTAATGGATGACCTTACCTGGCATGATGGAATACCACAGTAGGGCTCGAGACCTACCATTGTCCTGCCAGCCCCCTCCTTTGCCAATTTATCAGCTTCTTTATTGCCTTCGTGGCCTTCGTGTCCTGGTACCCAGGCAATGGTTAGCTTGTTGGACGCACCCACCTCTTCCAGGGCAATTACGCAGTCCCGCACCAGCTTGGAGCTGATTTTGCATGAACTGAGTGGCCTGATGGCTGCCTGGCTGTCCGAATAGATTACTATGGTTTTATCCTCATAGCTCCTTCTGATGATTTCCTAGCACATTGTTCTAAGGCTACAATTTCGGCCTGGAACACAGTAGGGTGTTGTCCGAGACCCAAGTTTATTTTCGTCCTTGGTTTGTCCCCATATATACCTGCTCCAACTCCTTGGTCTGTTTTGGAGCCGTCTGTATACCAGATTAGGTCGGCTTTAATGGGAGGCCCTGTCACCCAGTCCTTTCTGTCTGGTATTAAAGTTTGAAAACCTTTGTTTAGCCAGTAGCTTGGTACCATTTTGTCTGAAGGCTTCTCACACACTGAGTTGACTTCTTGGTCCTCCTTGAATCTCCATTGTATGGCCCTTTCCTGTCTTATGATAGGACTCTGGCCTTGTTTGAGACGGTATTGTACCGCTTTCACTTCACCCTGTATGTAGATGTGAAGTGGCGGTGAGATTAAGCAGCGCTTCCAGTGCTGCAGTAGGGGTCGATCTCATGGCCCCCGTAATACATAGATAAGCGAGTCTCTGTATACTTTGTAATTGCCTTATTACAGGATATACAGGATGTTCTATTTTAAAAATGCCAGTTTATTATCAAATTCCTGAGAGGCCATATTTCTGAAACTATTAAAAATTGGATATATCACATGTGGACTTTTTTAAACCTCTTTAGTAAAACCTTCAAAAGGTGATATAATATATAGTGTTCCATTAAAAAAAAGTACATCTTGTGCAATAAATCTAAATCCCGATGCCCAATTGTTTTTCTGTTGACAACACATTAATCAGCGAAAAAAATACTACAACTTTACTAATTTAACCGAGTTTTTATCTCTAATTATAAAGAAGTTAGCAATAGTGCCGAGTTAAGTTTGATCACCCTGTATATGAATCTGGGAAATTGCCCACATATTTTGGGATACCCTGTAAAAATACTTATTTGTTAGAACAAAAATCCACTTTAATTTGTGATACTGTTTTTACACAAAAATTTCTAAAATTGTTGAACTAATAGAGTATTATTTTAGGTCTGTAAAACGTACCAGTCTTTGGTTGAAAAAAGTTTTACATCGTCATCAGTTGAAGGCGAAAACTATTGGGCTAAAACTTGGGTTTTACCGGCGATAAACGTTTTAAAATCAGGACGAGAAAGTGAAAACTTTTGTCAGAAAATTATTAGTACCGCTTTTTAAATTACAGCCTGCTATATTAAGAATGATGTAAGTAGTGTAAAGTTAGTCATGAAACCATAAGGCTCTAACACGTTTCGGGTATCAGACTAAGCGGGTTACGTGACGTAAACCTTACGGTTTTTGGCACAATGTTTAAAAATTGCATGTAAAACATTGTGGTTAACTTGTCCGACCAAAAAGTGACGCGTTCGTCCAGTTCGACACCCGAAATAGCAGCGGGACTCCGTGCTCTATAGAATTCTACACCTAGCTTTCTATCGTAGAATTCTACTCGAGAAGTCGATAATTGCACTTCTTGGTACTCTGTGTCACAATAGACTAAACATCGGAAGTGTTCGTAAAATGTCTACCGGGTGTTGCTCCGTTGAGCGGGACATAGGGAATCCCATGTAAATTTTGAAGTGATTCAATATTGGCTCCCCTAATTATTTTAGAAGAAAATATTATAAGGATTTTTTAAAGAGCACGAAAAGTTGTACCCAGTGCACAAATTTCAGCTCTTCTCAGTTCGCCAGCTAAAAGATAAATGCTAAAATAAGTTACGAATCTCCTATCTTCTTACGCGCCTTGTATTATTAAAAGTTTATAATAAAATACCAGAAAAATTATTTAACCTCTTACTCTTAAGTTGTCAGATCAATGTCACATCATTTTTAAATAATGAACTACTTAAATCAAGAAAAAATCACTATTATAAAATGGTTTTATCAGGGAAATAGTCATCGAAGAGTAGCGGACATGTTTGCAGCCTATTTTCCTAATAGGCCAATACCAAGTATCATCAATAGAACGGGCGATAAAAAAATTGAAACTACAGGCACAGTAATCAATAATTGCAAATGTAAAGAAAATCGACGTGAAAATCAGAGACAAATTGTACAAAACGCGAGGGGTTTAGAAGTGATACTTTGTGTAGAGGAGGCCGAAGGAAACATTAGCACGAGAAAACTGGGGGACATTACTGGACAAGACCACACTACCAACCTTGCTTGTAAAAATCAAGAGATTTGGTATTAAATGGATGGCTGCTCAGCACACAGTACCAGAGCTGTGCGCGAATACTTGAACAACGCATTTAATACCGACATCATAGGCCTGAACCACGCAATATCTTGGCCAGCCAGGTCTCCGGATCTTTCGCCAAACGATTTTTTCTCTGGGGACATTTAGAAACTAAGCTTTATACCAATAAAAAATATGAAAATTTAGACCACCTAAGGAATGCTATTTCCGCTGAATGTGCCAGAATATCGATGTACCAACTAGCCAACGTAAGAAATGAGTTTTATAATCATTTGGGTTATTGTCTGGCAGTTAATGAAGGAATATTTGAGCATTTGATTAAATCCTGATATTTTCGTCATAAACTGATTTCTAAATGTAGACAAATTTGTTTTATTGTCTTGCGTAACTGTGAGTGCATGTGTTGGAATTAGCTGTAAACTAAAATGAAATCCGAGGATTCTTTTTGAAATTCCCGTATAAAATTGTTCAGTTTTGGCAATAAATAAATTGTCACTGATAAATCGATATGGTGTTTTTATTATTAATTTCTAGAGTACAGGGTGCATAATGAGATACTACGTTGCAGAAGTATTTAAGCGGTTTACTCTTTACTGGTTGGTTGAAAAATGCTCAAATTTTCATTTTAAGTGGAACTTATTGTGCTCTTCAATAAATTCTAATAGCATTTTTCTCTAAAATAATTAAGTGAGCCAATATTTGACTACCTCAAAATTTACATGGGATTCCCTATGTCCCGCTCGGCGGAGCAACACCCGGTATAAGTGTACTAATACTTCTCTGTTTAAGTGTGCAAGATGATAAAAGGACACACATACAGCCATTGCGAATTAGATTTACGGAATATCATTATTGAGCAATTAAGTTTTTAATTATTGTTTTTAGCACGGAACAAAAAAGGGTTAATCGATTTTTATTTAATTTTAAGCTTTCTTTAAATTTTTGGTAAATTTTGTTTTCATTGGGTTTTTTATAGAGCTGGGATTAATCGGATACTCACTCCTTTTATGAAATAATTTTTATGAAGATTAACCTTTTTTTTAAGAATTAGCTGTCAATGTTCCTCACTTTGAATAATTTAAATCAGTAAAGCAAAAATATGTGACCAATTTATCTAAACTAAAAAATTCAATACCGAATTAGGTTTATTCAATTGTAAATCTTTGCAAAAATCAATGTCACATTGGTTGGATAATAAACACATGGCTATACCTAAAATTATATTTTTCTATCATTGTAAAAAACAATAAAATGATTTTTGCATTCTAATACCACAAAAACAACCAAATAAATATTCAAATCATAGCAAACTAACGAACACCTAAATTTATTTTAGGGTTATGTACGACTTTTTTAAATTTTGGTAGAATTCGACACGTTCGGAGACCTCGCTTATAGGTGACCAATTTGATCGACTTCAAGCGTGTCCTCTTGAACACATAGTGCGAGTGAGGTAAAATAAAGTCGATTTGTAGAATACTACAGTACTCGGAGTCCCGCTGCAGGCTGGGTTAAAGCGCCGCACAGTGCGTTGAAAGATTCGGGACAAAAACCGTATGTCTTATTGCACTAAAACAGTTTTGTTATTGTATACAATTTAGTAGGGTACTATACTCTTCATACGCGGAAAGCATTACTCTATTATTATTATACAGGGTAATTAAAAAATAGGAGTCCATTTAGAAAAATATACAGGGTTGCGGTAAAAATTTAAGAGCTTATTTATGAGCTAATTTCATGAAAAAAAAGTTTATAAAAACATAGGTCTGAAATTGCATAGTTTTTAAGGTACAGGTTTTTATTTTTTTTATTTGGAATTTTATAAATATCGTAAATATTGATTTTTTATAAATACCGTATATAAAAATAATTTTAATGAAATTTGGTAATGTTATTTGAGGGCTAATTTAGCTCTGACTATTAAATTTCTTAAGTCCATTGGCGTCTCGAGCGACACTTTAACGAATATGTCTGAAAAAGAAATGTACTCCACTGACTTTAATACAACTCTTGTATTTTCTTTAAAGTATGCAAATAAAGATAGAACTATTTTAACCCCTAATATATTTTTTGTATCTTGCTTAGTTTTCAAGAAAAAAAAAAATTGTTAGTTTGCATATTCTTAAACCACTTAATAAACATATTAATATTTTCCATCCACTACTCTCCCCCTTCCGGACTATGCATTCCAGGGCTTCGTCGGCGGAAAATCTGGATAATCGAGCTCGTAGCTGCCAGAAATTTCAAAAGAAAACAAAAATAATTCTACAATCGATGCAATGCATTAATTGTCTGCTGTCAAACCAAGAACTTCTACTGGTGTTACGTATAACCTTCACTTTCACTACTGACAGTTCCCATGGCACGCCCATCTATTTCCCGCCATTTGAGAAATACCTCGTGTTCACCACCAAACAGGATACCATCATCTTATAGGAATCTTCGCTCACAGCGCTTAGATGCAGAAGAAAGATGCCGTCAATTTAGCTTGAATCTTTCCTTGATCCCCAAAGGTAAAAACGTCCGTACGGCACCTCTAACCGCCACTCCGGGAAGAACTTTGTAGTCCTCTACGCACGTCCGCACTGTCCGGAGGTCAAACAAAGAGTCTCCACTAATTTTAGGAAAAGGAAACGAGTTGTCTTGTTATTATCAGGTTTTCTATGAGTAAAAATAAAGACATTTTAAGTTATTATAAAAATAATAATTTCGGCATTTTTGTCCACATATCGACACACTGTGCGCCGCTTCCATTTACATATGACGGTATGAATATTGGACTCGTCAAAAGTAACCCCCTAAAAGGTTTTAAAAGTGTTTTTATCAAGAAGTCCATTTCGTTACTGGCCCAGGGACTATGTTTTTATAGGATCAAGGGGTAGTTTTGCACAAACTTAATTAAATTAGTCCAAATTGCACCTGACCAAATATTTTATATAGCTTTTTGTGTTGTATTTGTTTTTATCCTGCTTAATTGTTTTTTTAGTTTTCCAAATGATTATATTGGTACAATAGAAGAATCTAAAGTCCTTTTACACTGTTTGTATAATGCTAGAAAAAACGGAATTGAACTGAGCTTAGAAAAAGATAGCAATCTTTATTGGCGCGGTTTAATCGACAAACAAAAGATGGAGATGTTTATGATTCATCAGCATGAAGAGGTATGAAAACATTTTTTTAAAGAAGAAAACACTTTTCCCCTTTATGCCCCTCCCCCAAAAAAATAACCCAACCAATAATAACTTTTTTTCCCGTTTCGATTACTCTTAATCTAATTAGTACAGGGAATTGAGGATTTTATCTTGCATAATTCGGCAGGAGTTATTTGTTCACAAATAAGTGCAGTATGAGATAATAAACCTAAAAATATAAAAAACTTACAAATCAGGTGAAGAGAAGTGCCGCTATTTTGCGACAAACCGTTTGGGCCTGTATCTTCGTAACCATGCATTTGAGGCCCACAATTATAAGGACCTTTATGATAGAGTAGACAATTAAAGTTCTGTATTTTTTTCAATAAAACTTACCTTTCACGATTAATAAGATTATTTTTGTGTATTTATTGACTTTTTACCGAAATCTCTTTTAATAATTGTTGAAATAATAAATTGCTGATGTCTAAACTTTTAAACTGATACATTTTCTACAACTTTTATTCTTAACTTTTTTCTCTAAAATTAATATTTTCGAAGTTATAACGCGTTAATTTTAAAAATCCTATGCCTGGGCGGTTAACGCCAGCTGATCCTGGACACTTCATCCAACATCTGGCCAGGTATTACGCTAGGCATACTGCGTTCTTATTAACTTTGTACTCGGCAGTTCAACATTGAACGCGTTGTAACTTAAAAATATTAGTTTTGGGAAAACAAGTTTAAATTAAAAGTTGTAGAAAATTTATCAATTTTAAAGTTTGATTATAGGCAATTTATTATTTACATAATTATTAGAAGAGATATTGGTAAAAAGTCAATGAACAAACAGTAAAAATTTTATAAATCGTCAACGGTAAGTTATATGAAAAAAATATTGAATAAAAAGATAGGAAATTTAAATATCTATAATAGAGGTCATTATAATTGCGGGCCTCAAGTGCACGGTTAAGGAGATAACACCAGGGTTGAAAAAAACATGTATTTTTTAATTTTATACAAAACACATGTTTTTTTGTTTTAAACATGTTTTTTTGTTTTAAACATGTTTTTTTTTGCATTTAAATTTTATGTTTAAAACAAATAAAACTTACAAAAAAAACATTGTTTAAATCATATTTCCTTAAACGTAATATCAATTAAGCATGGTTCATCGATGATTATTATTCTACTAAATAATACAGCGTGTCTTCGGAAGTTCTTACCTAATGGGAAACTTTTTAATTATTAACTTTACGAAAAAACTGTGCCTCTTCATAAAAAGTCCTGCTTGATGAGAAAATACATTTCCACAAATATATGTGAAGGTGGCACTCCGGACATATGTTTATAGGAACTTTTTTCATAAAATGACATAACAAATCACCCTTAAAAGTTTGGTACCGTAGTTAGGAAATAACCTGTATCTTAATTTGGAAACAAGTCATTTTAAAGCCACCCTGTACGTCCAACCTTCAAATATTTTTGTGGATATGTATTTTCTCATCAAGCAGGACTTTTATGAGGAGGCACTTTTTTCGTAAAGTTAATAATAAAAAGACATGCTGCATGCAAATTTGTTAAATGGTAATACTTCGAATTGATGTTTTTATTACTATTGGCAGGAGTTGAAGAAATTTTGACATACTCGACCGCGCATTGAACTGATAGCGCCTGGTGCCCTGACGCCCGATGATAAATAAATTTATACCTATTGTTTAAGTTAATCGCGAGCAGTTAAATTTTATTTTAGAATAATAAATTTGAATATATAAAGCACATACATACCTGACAAAAAAACAAATCTATTTTACGAGGGTGAAGCTATCGAAATTTGCAATTGTTTATTCAAAAGTTAATAAACAATAGGCTAATAAATAAATAATATTAGATTTTTTATATTTTGCCACTAAATACATGAACTTATTTCTCATGATCAAGTGAAAATGGGGGTCCACTTGATGTGTTTTTACTCAAATATGCAATTTTAACTATTTACCCAAAAAATTAACTTCAGTTCTCATCATTGGGAATTTGTTTTTATTATTGATTTTACGAAAAAAACTTATTCTTTATAAAAAATCTGCATGGCCTAAAACCTAAAATGAAATCATCAGATATACATTTTTTGCAGTGGTATACGAGGTATGTGATTTTGCTTAAGAGAAAAGTACTTTTATTTTTAACAATATCGATTTTTTTATAAGAAAAGATCTTTAGAAAAAACTTACAAATATGAAAACTTATTATCATTTTTGACATACCTCGTATACCACTGCAAACAATTAATATCTGATGATTGAATTTTAGGTTTAGACCATGCAGAACTTTTTATAAGGAATAACTTTTTTCGTAAAATCAATAATAAAAAGTTTCCCACATGGTCCGAACTTACGTAGACATGCTCTATGTCCGAAGTCGCTTCATTTCTGAGATACAGGGCGTTTTAATCTCATAAGTGGTGACGAGACTCACTGATCAATTTCAGTTTTTGTTGTGTTCCAATTATTAATACTCGCAGTTAAAAAGTTTATATATTACATTTGAGAGTATTTCCTATTATTATTCATTAAATTAAGAAAGAAAATAAAAAAAAACACGCTTGTTTAATTTAGGTGTTTTAAACTTGTTTTAAACTGTTTTTAAACAAAAACTGTTTTAAACGTAAACAAATGTTTAAAACATGTTTAAAACAGTTAATTAAAACAAAATGTTTAAAACAAAACAACCCTGGATAACACCCAAACGGTTTTTTGCAAAATGGCGGCACGTTCGCTTCATTCGTAAGTATTTTGTGTTTCTAGGTTCATTATATAAATAACTCCTGCCGAATTATGCATTATGGATAAGAATAACTCCCTCCTTATTACCTATACTAAATGGCGACCATAACGGACACTTTTTTGAATCTTGTCTGGCTTATAATTTAATGATTATCGTAACATCACTAGTTTTGCTATTGTTAGATGTATATAAATGCAATTTAGTTCACAATATTATTATTTTTTTAGATTAGACTGTTAGTGTTAGCATCTGTAGCCGAAAGTTTAAAATCGACCGAGCTCTACCTAGATTGGGAATTTATTTTCTTAATAAACTACATCCGATATAACATAACAGCTCAATCGCCAAACGTACGAAAGCAAATTGTGTCGTACTACAAAAAGTTTTAACGCGATACGACGCGGGTTACAAAGTGATACTAAGAAACATTTCAGAATTATACAAAGTGTTTGGAAGCCAATAATGCAGATAAAGACCAGAAAAAATTTCTTGCTTTGTATCAAGAGCTTAAGAAGTCTTATAGAAGATTTATATGTAACCTAACTAGGATTCTTATAGGTAATTATGTTTAACTTTATTTTAGAAATAGGTTTTGTTAGCCCGTGCGTAAAATACAGTTTTACACTCCCATTTGAGGGCGTAAATTTGCACTTTTACGCTCAAGGGCAGAAAAAGTATCAAAAACGTCCACATTAATAAATTTATGAAACAAAAAGTATACCAGCAACGCACTTTCTGTTTGGAATGATATATACATTAAATATTTATATTTTTAATTGTTTAATCTAAAAAAAAAAAACTAATTTAGACCCATTTTAAATGCAAATAACTTTAGGACAAAATAAGTTATTAAGATGCGGTTTTTGCAGAAAGCCTTGGATTTTTAAAATTTCTTTATCATATACTTGCCATTTCGTTATGATAACTAACACCAGATAAATATTGCACAGTAAAATAAGGCCAGGCATAATACCGGCCTTATTTTGACATCTGAGCTTGCGCAGATGCATGGTGGGATAAGAACTCCTATATGAGAAAAGTGCCTGGTTTTATTTATGTCGGTTTTGGGTCGTGCCTTATTTTGGTCTTATTTTAACTTCGAAACTGTTCGTATAACCGAACGGCTGCCAACCACAAAATCTAAAAATTTTTGGAAGTAAAAATACTTAAAACCTTAATTTTTTAAATGTATTTCTGTAATTGTGTAAAACAAAACCCTACAACACAAAACAATAAAAAAACTACTAAAAAATGTTCCCCATTTTTTAGGTTAATGGCACTGTCAACATGATTTGCAATAACTTTAAGTTATGGGTACAAGCACTATTATTAATAATACCCGAGCTTAATAAGGCAACTTTTAATAATGCTCTATTAACTACACACTAACACAAAAACAAAATGGTCGATTTTCCGATATGTGGCTACTTTGGTATTTTATATGGAAGACCATGTATATTTTTCTACAATCTTTAATCTCTATATTTTTCCTTTAAAAAAATCTAAGGTATTCTGCCAAAACCGCATCTTAATAACTTTACCACACACACCACCCTGTATTATCATAACCTATATGTAGTAATTTCTGACAATAATCAAGAGTTTCTTTTCATTTTTAGGTAATCTATCATATGACTCTAATTTTCCCAGAAGAGCCACCAGCTTAGAACTGTTACTTGTTATACATAATATTTTGACATCTGAAGAGTGGAAAAGTTGCTGGAACTGAAGACGATGTCAAAAATAGTCATAATATCCTTTTTGACACATATGAAGGTAATAAGAAAATGATAGTAAAGCTCTTAAAGACATTGCCGCCGCATTATTTGGGATTTATGGTAAGTAAGTTACATATTTTTTAAAATTACTTTTAAGTACCAATATAAAAATAAAACGCAAAACAACACATACATATAACGTTATGGAAACACATACATTAATCTTTTTACTGATTTATTTTGTGAATATGATATTTTAAAAACAATTTATTGTAAACTCGTAATTAATCATGGTATTGTTTCTCCGTCGATCGCGGTGCTTAGCGGAGGGCCTTTATGAAAAGTCGCTGATATTGCTCAGTAAAAAATAGAATTTCAAAAGAAGTGTATTAAACAAAAAAGAACTTATTGGCTTATTTGCTACATATAAGCATACATTTAAGGTTTTTGATTTTTTTTTGTGTTGTGTAGTGCTGCACTGCAAAAAATCTTACATAAAAGTACTACAGTAAAGTGAAACATTAACTTGTTCAAGGCCGTCCCTAAATATTTCAGTTTATCAACGTTTAGATAAAAATATACAGGGTGTTTCCTAATTGCGGTAAAAAAAAAAAGGGCTTATTTCTGACCTAAGTCGATTAGTACGAGATCCGAATAGGAGACAACCTTTACCCATCTGTTTACCGGATAAAGACCGTTTTATATTAAAGGTAGTATCGCCATAGGGTTGCCTAAAAAATGAGGTCAAGGCCCTATTTAATTTTAAAAAATAACCTCAAAATTTTTGACACACCTTGTATAATGGCAACCCCTATATTTTTAAATACGTACGGATGCTTGATAATAGAGTTTTTTTAAATCTTTTTGACATCCCACGAAGGTCTATGCCTAAATACCAGAGTACCGTGGGTGTCGGGTTATTAGATGTTTAATCCATCGTTCCCCTGTTCCGTCAACGTTGTCCAAGCACTGAAACATGCAGTTGCATTTCACAGCACCTTTTAGACAACGCGGTAGTGCTACCACGGTCATTATTTTTAAATAACTACTACCTAAATAGTGTATTATTGCACAGTTAAATAAAGCCAGGCACTAATAATACAGGCCTTATTTTGGCATCTGAGTTTGCGCAAATGCATAGTGGAATAAAGACTCTCTTAATAAGTATAGTGCCCGGCTTTATTTATGTCGGTTTTAGGTCGTGCCTTATTTTGGCCTTAATTTAACTTCTGTTCGTCTAACCGAACGGCTGCCGACCACAAAATCGAAAAGTTTTTAGAAGTAAAACCTATACTACAAAAAATAAAGAACATCTACTAAAAAGGTTTCCCTTTTTTTTAGGTTAATGGTACTGTCAACATGATTTGCAATAACTCTAAATTATGTGTACAAGCACTATTAAAATAAGGCCGGTATTAATAATTCCCGAGCTTAATAAGGCAATAATTCTCTATTAAAATATATATTTTTAAATAATACAGAATGTACCAAAAAACTTTTTAAAGTTTAAAATTTAAAAATTTACTACAGCTTTATCAATAAAATGGAAGAAACAAAATGTACTTATATATTAGTACTGTCATGTACAATAAAAAAATGAAAATTGACATTATACAGGGTCACTCAAAAACTTTTTTAATTGGTCATAGCCTTGACCAAATTTTTTAGGCAACCCATGGCAATACCTTTGTTTATATACCATCTTTAATATAAAACAGTTTTTATCCGGTAAACAGATGGGTGAAGGTCGCTTCCTATTCGGATCTTAGACTATATGAAAAAAGTTTATATTAACATAGGTCCCGAAATAAATTGTTTTTAAGATACAGGTTGTTAAAGTTTAAAAAAACTCACCTTTTTTTAAATCCTTAATTTTTTTATCTGATTTGGATGGATAGTAAGGGACTTATTTAGTTGTGGGTGTTATTAAAGTTGTATTAATCTTTTCGCTCTACGATTTTTTATAATAATAAAGCAGTAAATTTAAAAATAACAACGTAATGACACGCTAACTGGTATTTTTATTGTTGTTCATATATATGAGGCGATGATAATGTAACAATTTTTAAAATATATTAGCATCTAACTGGCAAACGGGTTAACCGAAAAATCTAAAGTTTTTACCATGGACGTAGATTTGCATGCTCTTCAATAAACTTCAATAGAATTTTTCTCTAAAATAATTAGGGGAGCCAATAATTGACCCCATTAAAAATTACATGGGATTTCCTATATCCCGCCCGGCGATGCATCACCCGGTATAAATCTCACGTGAGAATATGGGACGGAGATAGAGGGGTTGAAGTAAATCTCTTCAAATCTCACCAGGGGGAAAAAAGGGGTCGAACAATTGAAAAAACACTTTGCGTAATTTATGGACGTTCCCAAGGGTCTTTAAAATATCTTTGTAATGGTGATATAATATACAGGATGTTTTATTTAAAGAATTCCTTTTATTATCGAACTTCTGACGATGGCTAAATTTCCGAAACTAAGGCAAGTTAAAAAAATCAAATGTGGTATTTTTTACGGCTTTACAGGAGACCTTTCTATTGGTGATAAAATATACCGGGTGTTCCAGTTTAAAAAAATAAACTTTGTGCTATAACTCCGAAACAAAAGGAAATGGAAAAAATATAGGTACGCCAATGAGTTTTAAGTAAAAATCCGTAACACTTTTTTAATTTTTTCTCTAATATCAAGCGAGTTATCTCCAAAACGAATTAAGTTAGCCATGATTTACGTTTACTACTGAATTTGTTTCAAAATCAGATTAAGATTGTGCAATCAGATTTGTTCTATCCCTTTTGTTTTTCGCCAATGACATGACATAATGGACCGGCCCCGACGTATTGCTGCTGTCAATTTATTTGCGGCCAACGAAAGAAAGAGAGGTCCGAGAGAGAGATGGAGCTAATTACGGCAAGAAAGCCCGGCAAGTAATGGAGGGAAATAAATGGGAATATGGGGTTTAAAGTATATTTTCAGAACATTGTGCTTATTTGTTAAACTTCTTCGACTTTTTATAAATAGATTAATGAATTTTTTGTACATTATATACATATTTTTTAACTATATAATTCTTTTAAAGTTATTTTTGTTACTATTCTTGGGTGTTTTTATTAGATACCGCTTACTTCAATCTTTAATCAAAATATTTTTTTATATAATAAAAACATTCGTTTATCCTTTGTCTAATGTAGTTTTTATGATTTAAACGTATATTTTGTGTTAAAGTTGCTAAAAAGGTAAAGAATTAAACAAACATTTTTAGAGTTTTTTGAAAAAGTTTTTTTTAGTATATGCGGTTTTTGATTGAACTTATAACACCAGTAAACAATAAATATTAAATTTTATCTACTAAAACAAAACAATTTACCAATATTATCTAAACAATGTGTCTTTTGTGGTGCCAACCTGTGGAATTTCGTAGTGTCGCCTTTTTTCCACCTTGCGGTGCAATTTATAGCTGCCCATGAGTGAACCATATTGAACAACGACTATAGTCAAAAATTTTGATCACAATTAACTTTAGAACACAAGAAATCGCTTTTAAATTTAACTGCTTTCCAACGGTAAACGAATTTTAAAAGCACGTTTTTGCCGTAATTAGCTCCATCTCTCTCG
The DNA here is from genome assembly GCA_014170235.1 of Listronotus bonariensis. Taxonomy (NCBI): domain Eukaryota; kingdom Metazoa; phylum Arthropoda; class Insecta; order Coleoptera; family Curculionidae; genus Listronotus; species Listronotus bonariensis. Next base: position 20,407 of record JACEGR010009201.1, read on the forward strand.
CACTGCTCTGGCGTCAATAAGCGATTACGAAGGCCGGTCCATTATGTTATGTCATTCGTTTTCGCTATACCCTGCAAGGTCAAGGGCGCCACCCTGTTCAAAATCACTCTAAGCCAATTCGCAGTGCTAAACTATTATTTTTTTGTTTCAGAATGTTAACTTTACATTTAAGTACATGCAACGAAGTTTCGAGCTAGCGCTTGATGTCAAACCAAGCAAAACCTTATCAGCGGCTTATCTATTCGAAATCTGTTCGTATTCCCCGTATTTTTACGACATTGTCCATTGCGAATGCGGCGAAGAAACAAAGAAAGTCAACGACCCCACATTGGACATGATCGTTGTTTTGACTAGGAAGTTTCTGAATCAAAGTACGGAGAGTAAAATCGATCACGTGAGCATGTCTAAATCGTCTGTGTATGGTTTGATATTGAGTATTAGACACTTGCTTGAGAATAGGGATATTAGGTAAGTCCTTTTGGAAAGAGATTTGTTTGTTGTTGTTGAGAATGTTTAAAGGTAAATATCTCTATATCATTTTTTAATGGCGTACAGTTTATTTTGTTGTAATTATTACAGCTACTAAAGACGTAACGTGTCAGTTTGGCATGTTACCTGTAATAAAAATGTATAATATACAGGGTGTCCAGAAAGGTGAGGTCATAAATGTAGGGGTGATAGAGTTAGCCAAAATAATGTTAGTACTTCATATAAAAATGATCTATTGCGCTTCGTTTGGTATACCGGGTGACAATGAAAATACCATCCAGCAATTTATTTTCTTCAGTGCAACCGTATTGTTTTCAAATTTAGGGACCTTATATCATATCACCGGTTGCCAAATTTAGATATAATAGCATCCGTGTATTACTTCCGGTTTAACCGGAAGTAATATAAACTTTGATATTTTAAATGGAACACCCTGTATATTTTTAGGATTTAAATTCTACAGGTCATTCCTGAAATAAAACCTTTAATATATCCATAACCTAACCTTTTTGGTTTTGGAGAAAATGGCGTTTGAAAATGTCTAAAGGACAGCACAATATGCAGTTTTATGGAAAAACAAATGAACATAACAGAAATTTAAAATGCTAAAAATAGTTCTTTTAAAAGACTCTGCCTTTAGAGACCACTATAAAATTACTTCCTGTTTAACCGGAAGTGCTGTAAAATTTGAACTTCTAAGTATGATAACTCTGGTAATTTGAATGGAACACCCTATATATTTTTAAGATTTAAATTATTTAAGCTATTCCTGATATATAAGTCTATAATATACCCATAAACTGCGTTTGAAAAGGTCCAGACGACGACACAATATCCATGAACCTGTTTATTGTGAGGTCGTTCGGACCTTTTCAAACTCCGTTTTCTCTAAAACTTAAAAAGATAGGTTATGGGTATATCATAGGTTTTATATCAGGAATAGCTTAAAGAATTTAAATCTTAAAAAATATATAGGGTGTTCCATTAAAATTAACAGGGTTATCATACTTGGAAGTTCAAATTTTACAGCACTTCCGGCTAAACCGGAAGTAGTATTATAATGGTCTCTAAAGGTAGAGTCTTTTAAAGGAACTATTTTAAGCATTTTAAATTTTTGTTATGGTTCATTTGTTTTCCCATAAAACTGCATAATGTGCTGTCGTTTGGACATTTTCAAACGCCATTTTCTCCAAAACCAAAAGAGTTAGGTTATGAATATATTAAAGGTTTTATATCAGGAATGACCTGTAGAATTCAAATCCTAAAAATATACAGGGTGTTCCATTTAAAATATCGAAGTTTATATTACTTCCGGTTAAACCGGAAGTAATACACAGATGCTATTATATCCAAAATTGACATCCGATGATACAATATAACGTCCCTAAATTTGAAAACTATATGGTTGCACTGAAGAAAATGAATTGCTGGATAGTAATTTCGTTGTCACCCGGTATATTGATCTTAAAAGTTAGAATAAAAATATATTTTAATTATAACTTTGGAACTGTTGCCACAGTACCAATAATATTTGGGCAACTAAATATCCTTATACGAATGCTTCATTCCATAGGTAAACGGCTGTTCAGTAAGTCTAAACTATACAGGGTGAGACATTTTTTTAAATTTTGTGTTTTTTTGATGCAGGTGACAAATTTTACATTTTGCTTTCACCACTTGATTCCTTGATCTTTTTAGTACAAAAAAGGTATACCTTATCGGAATCGATTTTTTGGACCGTGTTTCATAAAATCGCGTTTTAAATTCAGAAAAATCAGAATTTTGTATGTAATAAAAAAATCATTAAAATGTGGTAAAATTATTAAAATAGTGTTTGTCAGCCTCTTAAACTTTAAAATACAGTAAAAGACTGTTTTTATAAATGTTTGCATATTGTATAAATTTTTCCAAAAAAAAAAATTTTATTACTTACAAAATGCTGGTATGTCTGGACTTAAAATGCGATTTTATGAAAAACATCCGAAATATTGATTCAAATAAGGTAAACCTTTTTTACAAAAATGATAAAGGCATTAAACGGTCAAAGCAGAATGTCCAATTTGTCACCTTTGTTTAAAATGCATATATTAAATTTAAAAAATAAAAATAAAAAAATCGTCGCAACCTGTATAATTCCGACTTACTGAACAACCGTTTAACTGTGGTACTGTGGCAATAGTTTAAATTTATTATTGAAATAAGTTTTTTTTATACCAACTTTAAAGGTTAATATCTCCTCCCCGCGATAGAAATTTATGAAGTACTTACATTATTTTGGCTCCCTCTATCACCCCTATCATTAATGATCTCACCTTTTCGGACACCTTGTGTATTTATACAGGACATGAATAACTTTACAACTTATTAAAAAGAAATGTATTAAATATTTCTAAAGGTATTACAAATTCTGTTGTTATGTACAAAGTCAGGTCTAAAATTTCCCTAAAGTGTAAGAAAATAATATAAAAAGTATGCGTTTCAATTTAAAATAGCAAGGAAAATAGTAAATTCTTGTAGTATATTCATCATTGTTAATCGTAAACCCCACCAGTTTTGTATTAAAGTAGTTCTATCAATACCACAAGAGTCAAATGAGTGCTTAAGGTAATTTAACTACTGTGGTATTTATATTTGGAACGCTGCGTAAAAACAATAGAAATTATATGCAAAAATCTACTGCACAAGCATCTTTAAAGAGATTATTGCTTTTAAATTGTTATGTTTATTTACTAATAAAATGTCTAAACCACCTTTATCATATCACAAAAAAATCATTAAAAAGGCAAAACAGTCACTGGAAAAAATTATAACAAATTTGTGAACCAAGGTCAAGTAGCACATACATTTAAGGATAAATATGAAAAGTTTCTGTCACCTAACCTGTCAAACTAACGTAATTATTGATACATCGGATTATTGTCGTCGAATTATTCACTTAAAAACACTCGAAAAAAAACATGTTTTCTAATTATTGCGGATATTTGTTATAACTCATTGGATTTTGTAACCGAAAAACGTATTGGACTGGCATCAATTTTATGTCCCGATATACCGTATTCGATAAACTTTTTCGAGGCGCATCCCTAACTTTTCGGCGGAGTTGCCACATGTCAGTCACATAGCATATTTTTCTCAATTATTTATCAAATACACCTATTACAAGCTCTGATGCTGAGATTTTAATAAGCCAAAATGTTCAGAATTGTTTTTTCTTCCGTTGATACAACTTTCATTGAAATCTGAACATCAGTTTTTATGAAGTAAAATAAAATCTGCGATTTTCCATAAGGATGAATGTTGAAATCAATTATTTTATAATATTTATATACTTTTTTTAGTTCTCTGTAGGCCTTTGAAAATTTAACTGGTTAAGAGATTCTTATTATAAAGTACCAGTAGGCTAAGTTTAATAATTTTCTGAACAATCATTCTAACACCGGTAGTACTACCTTAATGTTTATTTGAAAAATATATTAGGACTTCTGTTGGATAATTTAGTACATAATATAATAAAATTCGGACAGCCAGACAGCCATCAGGGCACTCAGTTCATGCAAAATCAGCTCCAAGCTGGTGCGGGACTGCGTAATTGCCCTGGAAGAGGTGGGTGCGTCCAACAAGCTAACCATTGCCTGGGTACCAGGACACGAAGGCCACGAAGGCAATGAAGAAGCTGATAAATTGGCAAAGGAGGGGCTGGCAGGACAATGGTAGGTCCTGAGCCCTACTGTGGTATTCCATCATGCCAGGTAAGGTCATCCATTAGATCATGGATTATGAGGGAATCACAAGACTGATGGATGAGAACACCAGGACAGCGTCAGGCGAAAGTGTTCATCAAGGCTTACTCGCCAGAATTTACAAAAGACCTTCTGAATTATAACCGGAAGGCAGTAAGAATAATAGTGGGTCAACTGACAGGTCATTGCAGACTGAATAAACACCTGGAAACTATGGGCCTGGCAGAAGAAAACCTATGTAGGTTCTGCCAGGAGGAGGAAGAAACCGCAGAACACGTATGGTGCTACTACGAAGCCCTTTGTCGTCTGCGGTTTGCAAGGCTGGGTGAAGAAAAACCTAAAGCGGCAAGATATACCAAGGGGCCAGTTTCAAGCTTGTGGAGTCTGATTAAACAGACCGGCTTGGATAGCGTGCTCTAACCTATGGACGGAGGACACACAATAAACCTGAGCAGGTTGCAGTGTTAGAGGATATGCAATCCACCTCCTAATCTAATCTAATCTAATATAATAAATATTGGTTTACTTGTTATTTCAGTCAACATAATGACGTTTATGCCGGCATCTTTGAGCATCTAGTCTCTAACTGTTTCAACATAAGTGATAAAATAATGCCAATAGTCTGCAATCCATCTCCAGAAGGTTATTTGCCCGAAAACGTAGAAGATGTATGTGATAACGATGAGACGCCAAATTCACAAATGGTTTTGGGTATGTATGACTTATTCCTTAAAAAAATTAGAATGTTTAATTATTATTTATTAACTCCGACAACGCCGCACTGCATCTTTACGCTGATAGTACGACGAATATAAATGAATTGGTGACGCCGAGTGCAAAACTACACGAACCACTTGGTGCCACTTTTGAACCCTCCATAACTTAAAACCTATTTAACGTAAACAAATAAAACTACGTGTATGTATTTATATCCATAAGGACAACTCGAAGCCCAAATTTCATGAAGCTTGCTTAAACGGTTATTAAGATATGAAGGTCCAAAGGTCGTCAATTTTCCACTGACTGACTGACATACATAGATTAAAAACCTAACCCACTTCCAGATGACCTAGCAAGATGAAGAAGATTAAAAAATATGGGGGTTGGGGAAGAGGGGTTCCATACAAAAAAAAAAAGGTTTTTAATTGTTGTGTGTGTAGTTGGGCAATGCGCACTATTTTTTCTAACGTTTAAGAAAATGTAGACAATAGCATAAAAAAGAAAACTTTGCAACGGAAACGCAAGAAAAAGTATTAAATCTAAATACCTGTTTAGTTGTCTGTATTTGTTGTTGTTGTTCTGTACAGAACTTGGCACTCATTTAGATCTCTATTTTTTTGCGGCGAAACCCACAGCCAGGCATAATTTTAGTATTGAATTTGGTTCACCTTTTTCACATTATTGGGATTTATATAACGTAAAGCTTTTTACATATGCACTGGCAACATTGTTGAGTTGTTTGAAGTCGCAAATTGTGGAATAAATTTTATTTAACTTTATAAATTATTTACAAAAAAACTATGGAAAATACTGTTAAAATTTTAACTAGTTGCTGACAAATTCAACTATTACTTTAAATAGTTTTTAACCATTGCGAAATTTTGGCTAAGAGCTTATTGTTTGACGAGAGAGTTGTGTGGTTTTAGGCGGGCATAAGTGAGTGTTGCAAATGCGGTGTTGTCATATCCTAGTAACTAGTAGTTACGTTTATCACAAAACTGAAGAATCTGGCAACTGTGTAGACACTTTATGTAGGGTATTTTAAAGCTAAAATAATCACAGTCTATTTCAGGGTTCATTAAAAAAAAAAACTTTCTATGTACCTATGACCTTAATGTTTTGACATACAGGGTAATAAAGTATTTCTAAAAATAATCTCATTTTAAAATACCCTGTTGCACAAAGTATTTTAAACGTAAGGTACATTTGAAGAAGCAAGTCTTTGCCTCCTTTAAAACAGTTTTTTGCAAGAGGGCCTTTAAAACATTAAAGAGGCATTTTCAATCAATTATCAAATTATAGCCATATAAGATTGCAAAGAAGTGCATTTTATTTATACCTAGTTTGGTATTCTTTAAAAATATTTATTTATAAGTTAGGACGTTTATAACAGGTCTATATGAAGTTGTTTTTCTTGAAATAAACCTATAAATCGTCTGCTTGAATCTTTTTCTTTACTTTTGAAACAGTCTGTATAGTCTTTATAAATTTAACTAATATTTTAATATTTAATTTTAGTTTATGCGTGGAGGACAATGAAAGAAATGACGCTTCTTCTTGCCGAAGTGGTCAAACAGTCAATTAAGCTGGAAAGTCAAATAGTCATGTTATCAGAAGAAACTCTTACAAAAGTTGGACAGTTTTTTGTCAATGTGTTTATACAAAGTAAGCATAGAGGAGTTTTCGAGCAGGCCTACGTCGGTTTTAGCATTATTTGTGAAAATTTTTGGAAATCGACCAGGTCGAAAATCTCTTGTTTACCAAAGCAGTGGCTACACGAAGCATTGGATTTGTGTACGGGGAAAAAGCACTCCGACGATTTGTGTGCTACGAGAAGAAGTGCAGGTAATTATTTTACTGGGTGTTCTCAAAATTGAATCATTGGACGCATTCACGAAATTCATAGAAACGATCCTTCGTTTACAAAGTCGCCAGAATTGTCGAGCAATCAGCTTTTCTTTTAACATAGAAATTTCTATGACTATTATAGATATCTTTAACAACTGCATAAAAAACAACAGGCTTACGCCATAAATATTGCGTTTTTTTTTAATGGAACATTCTATTTTTAGATTCTATGGTCAATTCTAAGTGTTTTTAATAAGGGTACTATAAGTTTATCTTCAACTGTTTTTGAGTTATTGATGCTTAAAAGTCACATTTTCGGCTTATATTATTTAATTAAATAAAATATATCAATATTAAATAAAGGTATAAATGTAGGTGATCACCTGATACTTCAAAGTAATTGAAATATTTACCTATGGGTAGATTTTATATTAGTTTTTCATATTTATTTATTCTTTATATAAAAAAACTACAGATAGTAATGCTACACCACAAGTGTCAAGAAAATGCCAGTTAAGCGAAAAAAAGATTATGAAAAACTAAAATAAAATCTACAAATAGAAAAAAACCTTCAATGACTTTGAGGTATTAGGTACCATCTGCGTTACCTGCATTTAATATTGATATAGAGAGGGAGAGTAAAAAAGGGATTTTTCCTCTTAAATGGAATACCCTGTACATAAGGCAATTTCGTCTCGTTTTAGTACTCGCACTTTGGTAGGAGACAATTGGTTTGTCGCTAGATATATAGGAGACAAACCTTACCTAAGAGCTTATTGTTTTTTTTGTCGAATTGATTATCTAACAGCAATATTGCAATTACTAATATCAACGTTAGAATAATTTTTAATATGAAAACAAATAAAATTTAGAGTAAGATCAACAAATCTGGAAAATATTTAGGGCATACCAAAGCCATCTCACGAACCACGCGCTTTGACTATGCTAAACCCAGGTATATTTGACAAACCAAAAAGGGTATAGGTTGTTTCAGGGGTGAAGAATGTTTCGTCATACCTTGTTCTCTTTTTATACCGTCTAAACCAAGAGAGACAAAAAAATTACGTCACTGACGTAAGTCTGTAGGAAATCGTTAGTAATCAATTAAATTTCAACAACTGTCGTAATAATTTTTCGATATTTTTGACATTCCAAATATTTTAATTATTTCTTATGTAAAAGTTGAATACATAGGAAAATTATAAGTGTTTAGTACCTATGTTTCGAACTAACCGACTATTCAGACCTATTTTAATATACTGCGAACCTTTATGAAAGCAAATTATTTGTGCAGCGTAAGTTGTTCAAAACAGTTTTGAATGTTAAGTGCTGTTTTGTGATTTTAATATAGGTTACTGTAAAGTGTTAGTATTTTTCATATAGGTCGTTATTATAACGACGCAACGATAAACAGAAGTCGAGCAAGTTCTTATTTTGAAGATGGCAAGGTATTTTTAAATGGAGAAAAAGAAGGTGAAATGTTTCACCCGTGTGTGCGGTATTTAATGTTAAGTTAAAAATATTTTAATTTCCATAAGTTTACAATTTTTTTTAAATTTTATAAAGTAGTTTAATAAATATTCTAACGTCTAAATGAAAAAGTAAAAATTTTTCTTATGGTTTAATATAATATGTTACACTACACGACCTGTTCTAATTTGGATTTGACATGA
>JACEGR010009202.1:0-28875 GCA_014170235.1 Listronotus bonariensis
TGTGTAACATAATAAAGGTGTAACAGGCCTACATTTGTTCGCAATTAAACGGAAAGTAAAGATAGTATTTTTAATTAAAAACAAATACAGTACCGTATAGCTTTTTTTTTATAAAAATATTTACTGTAAATACATCGCGTTTAACTCTAGTAGCAACAAAATATTTTCTTGTACGTCAAAAAATGTCCATTGATGTCCAAGAAATATTTTCAAATTCCTAAAAATATTTTGAATTGTACAAAAGTTAATAAAAAACATTTTTTTTTAAATTTAAATATTTTGTCATTAAAAGAGTAAGACGTTTAGGAAATCAATTCAGTGCTTTTCTTTAATGTCTTTTCTTTAAATTAAATTATTGCATAAATACTATATTTTCGCGTCAAATTGACAGATGAAAATTTCAAGATGGCGGCTGGGAGCCATCTTAAGAAAAAAATTAAATAAATGGGGTAGGGTCTTGTGACACATCATTTTGAAGCTCTGACAAGTACTTTATAACCCTCGAATATAAAGTTAATACCCCAACCTAATACAAAATGGCAGCACTATAAAAATTACCTAAATATCTGATTTGTATGGCCATATTTCCAAAACTAATAAAGTTAGATATACTAAGGGTCTTTAAAGGGTCCTTTTAATGGTGATATAATATACAGGGTGTTTTATTTTAAAAAAATATTAAATTTTGTTTTCTACCCTGTATATAGACCTATCTAACAGGCTGTCAAAAAAAATCCAACATGGCTGCTGTAGGACACACAGTAATTAAATTTCTTGTAAATAAATGGGCAAGATATTTATTTTAACGTGTTTTTATACCTTTAATTTTTTTAGTTTGCAAAGGAGATTTAATATTTCTGAAATATTTTTGCGGTAGTTGACCCGTTTTGTTATTATAATAAAATGTAGGAGCGAAGGCAATCGCGACAACGTAAGGTTTTTTCGTATACCAGCAGAAACACAAGACAATAATACTAAAGCATAAATAATTAAAAACCGAAGTTAAAAGTCAGCAACGCCAAGCTACTGGGCATTTACGGAAAACGAAGTAAAGCCAACCTTAAAAGGTGTTTTTTTCGTTTGCCCGATTTGACATCCACCAATATAACCGTAAATATTACTGTGGTAAAATTAATAATCCGGCAAAGAATGTAAAAAAAAGCAATCAACCAATTAAAAACTACTAAAAAGGGTAATCCTAATTTATGGTACACAATCTCCGATAAAGAATAAACAGTCATTTGAAAATATTTGTCCTACAGCGACCATTTTTAAAGAGCAGGAACGTGTTTTTTATCGTCTTATTATCACCAGTATCACCATTAAAAAGATCTATAAAGAGCTTTAAGAAAATACCACATTATATACATCTAATCTTATTAGTTTCGGAAATATGGCCATCCAGCTCAGGTATTTAGGTAATTTTTAAAGTGCCGCCATTTTGTATAAGGTAAAGGTATTGACTTTATATTCTAGGCTTATAAAGTACTAGTCAGGAGGTATTATTGGGTAATTGCGAACAATTATAAGCCAGTAATAATTAGTAAAGTGATTATAAGATAGTATGTATGTTTTAAAATAATATTTTTGCTAAATATTTATAAGACCGTGTAATATATTACTTATGCACAGTGTGGTCCATTAACTATGCAACAAATGAAAAACATTTTTATTTGCAATTTGTCAAAAAAATATTCTTCATAAAAGTTGGTGCATGGTCTCAAACTCTATAAGCAGTAGTTAGTTTTATTAAAAGTTCTATTGTATACAGGGTAGGTCAAAAGATTGAAAACGGCCTATGAGTAAAGTACCCTTATTTCTAAAAATACAAATAAATGTTAAATATAAAAAATGTTTAGAATTAAAAGTTATACACAAATACCAAGTTATGGCCTACTACTCAAGTTTTTATTTATTTATTTTTTAATTTTAAGTTATCTGTTCTACATTTTCATAAAAATTTTAAACATAAATTTTACAAGGTAAATAAGGAATTTTTATAGGCATTTTATTATTTATAGTATATTAGCCTTAATAAAACACAAATTTTTATTATTTTAGGGCCCTAATAAATATTATCCTTGCAACAAACTTGAAGTTAGCGGTTAGCTAAAAAATATAAATTCAGTTCAATTATACAAATTTGCTTCGATTTGAATAAATTTGCTTAAATGTTAGTTGGTTATTAACTTCTTTAAAGAAATATTAAATTAGAATAAAAATCTATTAAAAATCTGTCTTATACAGGGTGAATTCCAAATTTTCCAAAAAAGTTCGAAATTTGCAAAGGAGGCTATGACTTGGTATTTAGGCAAAACTTTTGATTCTAAATAACTTTTTATTTATTATTTTTTTGTGTTTTTAAAAATAAGGGTACTTTACTCTTAAGCAGTTTTTGCTTTTTTGACCTACTCTGTATATCATTTTACTTTTAATAAAACCAAATACTGCTAATACAGGTTTAGACTATGAACCAGCTATTATGAAAAATAAAACATAAAAATTATTATGTTAATTAGTGAATACAAAACAAATTAAATTTTAAAAATATATAAAAATTTAAATTTTGTAATACGGCATTTTTGCATATGTTTTTAATTGTCTAGACTTTGTTAAAGGAAGAGAAATATACTTCTCTATTTTTGACTCCATTCTTGACTCACTTTAAAGAAAAATGTTTAATTCGCTTTAAAAACTTTAAATATGAATAGCTTGCTTTATCAGGACTTTTTAGATTTTTGTGTTTTTTTAAATGTACTTTTGAAAAATAAAATAAAAATTGCGACAAGATTGTAGCAAGTAAAATTAAGTAAAGAATTTTCTTTTGTGTATCCTACCATTTTAAATTTTGTTCTATAAATTTAAATTTGAGCTATAAAAAGGCTAAACCAACTTTAAGTAGTTATGGGTGATGACTTGGTGGATTTTAAGTTTTCCTGAAGATACCTTAGCATCAAGCAAAGGTAACCATGTGTTATTTTAATTAACAGATATTGATGCTACACATTTATCACCAGGATAGGTGTTACAAAAAGACAAATGCTACAACAATGTTTAAATTTTAAAATGACATTCGAAGAAAACTGTTTGTATGAACTAAAACCAAGAAGTACAATATAGTAGTTTTATTGGTAATATACAGGGCGGTGTATTTTTCTTTTCAAGCTCATTGCAAGACCGCGCTACACAGTGCAGCGAGCTTATGGGACAGTTGGAGAAAATTAATATACCCAAAACTTATAAAGTTAAACATATTTAATGTGTTATTTTTACAAGGCTCTTTGGACGGTAAAAATGATATAATTACAGGGTGTTGCATTTAAAAATATCATATTTTTGTCCTAACCTGTATATCTTAAGAGATAGATGTTACAAATTTTAGAATTAATTCGAAAAATAATTTTGTAATATTTAAGAAGAAGTTAATGGAATGTACATTTATGACTGGACTTCCGGTAAGACTTACACTAACTACATAAAAAAACGGTAAATATTTTTATCATTGACAAGCGGTATTAATTGCTTTTGGATTATTCGCATCTTGTATGTTAAAAGCATTTTTAATTTTCCTATTACAACTTTTTTGCCCTACTGCCGAAACTGAAGATTCAAAATAGTTACTGCAGGTAGCTCTTACAGAGTTAAAAGGATCTGTTTTTAGGAGTGTGGCAAATATTTTAACAATTCTAAGTTTGATAGCCTCAATTTACAATAAATTTGCTACAAAATTGTAAAAAATGATAATATAGTTTTTATAATTTTTTAAAGCTCATTGAATTTGCCAAAAAAAAACAATAATTAAAAATTTACAAAATTTTCTTTATAGAAAAAACAAAATGATTATATCTTTAGAATGTAACTATTGAACTATGAAAATTCACATGTTTTTGGGCTTTTTTTTTATAAAAGATTATTTTTAGTATGACTTTAAAATCGCATCTTATATATTATTATGTAACTGTTAATATACTTACTACTTGCAATTTCTCTGTATATGTAATATATTTTAATGATTCGTGGCACAGCCTTCTTAAACTATGAGCCGTGAAGGAGAAATCTGGCAACACAGCACAGTAGGAATGTTAAGTAAATGTTAGAAGTAAACGAAAACAAGTTTAAAGGATTGCTTAAAAAGTTTTTTCTGTTTTTAAAAGCTAAATCGTGACGTATATTTATTATATAAATAAAAAATAAGTAATTCACTGTTATATTTAAAAAATAGGACCAGTGCCAATATGTCAATCGTTGTTTTTACGTTTAAATGTGCGCGTATAGTTGGTGCGTACGGCGTACATTATGCCACGAACGTGTTGCGTTTCGGGCTGCAAAACGAATTACCCCAGTTATATTAGAACAGAGGGTTATCAAATAGCATTTAATTTCCCCAAATACGATGAAATTAGAAAAGCCTGGTTGTGCGCTATTGACCGGATAAGTGTTTTTTTATTAAAAGTGAAAGTAGTACCTATACGGTAAATGGACAAATATATTTTGCGGGCAAATAATGAACTAAGTGTGTTTAAAAAAATGGTTTAATTTGATCTCAATAGTGTGTAAAGTGCACCAAAAACAATTATATACCCCACGCAGTATCCTAGGGACTATATCAACTAATGAGCATAAATATACTGGTAAGTTTACCAAAAAATATTATTCATATAGATATTCTGAAAGTTATTTACTTAAGGCGGTTTTAGGGTAACCATACTGGAAAACCCTATTTAATACGTTTGATATTTTAAAGTGCATGTAATACAAATTAAGCTTTTATATTTATAACTAAAGACACATGCTTTCAATTCAGTTTAGGTATTGCAACTATTACTAAATAATAATTGTTTGGTTAAATTTAAAAAGCCACTTTGGTCTGTTTGCAAAAAATGCATAAAGAGTGGTAGAAAAAATCCAAACAACTTGAAATTTTTAAATCCTTACCAACAAATTAGTATAGGGCAGAAAAGTTCCTGATAATTTTTGCAGACACATTATTGCTGTTTATGGCAAATAAAGTATTTAAAATTATACCTATGTGTTGTCTTAAACACCCTAAAAAAATTAATACCTATATTTTGTTTAAAACACTTAAAAAATTAATTATATTTAGCATGTAATCTATTAGGACCTCATTTCAATATTCCTACTGTAGAGTGTTGCTTGCAAAGTTGCCTTTTTACTTCATGGCTCATATGTTTAAGAAGGCTGTGTTCGTGGTCATAAAATATAAAAGGAGATGATTTTTTGGCCAATTCAGTTTTTTTCTAAAAATAGCATGGGACGACCATTAGATTTTTTGTCTTAAGATCGCTGCTCTGTGTGCCGTCCTGAAATAAGTACAGACACGTTACCAAACAAGGACTACCAAATAGGTGTCAAGTTCAATAGACTTGAGTCATTTTTTTCGTGTTAACCGTATTCATCGGAGTGGTTTCAACCTGTTTAAATGAAATTTGAAATGAAAATATAAATTTAAAAGTTAAATAAAGATAGGTATTTTAATGTTTTTAAAATGTTTTAAACCGTATTGACATAAAAAAACGCCTCATGTTTTAAAATGATCACTGATTTGTAGCTAAACACGAAGTTAAATGTGTTTAAATCAGTACAATTTTTATTTCCTTTTACGGCACCATCATATTGTACCTGTTTTTTAATTTTTTTTTTTTGGGAAAATGCACAGTATTTTTATAAATAAAAAAAACGTTGTTAAAAAAAACGTAAGTCCAGATTCTACATTAAAAATATAAAGAAAAGTTTATATAAACATGGGTCCGAAAATGCATTGTCCCAGATATAGGGTGTTAAACTTTCTTTTAAAAATCGCTTGTTGTTAATATCTTAAATATTTTTTATCCAATTTTAATTAAAATTGGCTAATTTATTTGTGGACTTAAAAGGCTTATTTAAATCTTATTTTATTTTATTTACCCAATTCAGTGGCGTCTCGACCGGTACCTTAACAAATATTTTGGACAAAAGAATGTACACTGACATTTGTAAAATTTTTATATTTTATTTAGATTGGGCTAGTAAAAATACAGCGTTTTAAGCCCTTTTTAAATTTTGTCTACCTTATTTCATTTTCCTAGCCCTTCGAAAAAACATTGAAATTTTTTTAAAAACTTTTAATTTGGGAAAATTGAATTGGTAAAATATAAAAAAAAATACAAGAGGGTCTTCGCCAGAAAATGAGCAATTACATATTTTCCACAAGAACCCAAATATGGGTGTCGAATGAAAGGTCTCGATTAGTAAAATAAAGCTTATTTTCAAAAAAACTAAATAGTTTAGACAGTGTAGGTATATTTACCAATCTAAACAAAGAACTTCTTTAAATGAGATGATACCAAATTTTTGCCGTAGTCTACATTAGCAGTGTCTTTGGAAGAATTGTTTAATAGAAGAGTTAGATTGCAACAAGTTCTCAAGAAATAAACCATGTAATAGTGAGGCATTAAATGAATTTAAAAGAATGAGAAGTATTAACTAACAACAAAAGTTAAAACTTAAAAATAAATTAAATAAAAGAAAATGTATTAAACGGTTATATAACAATAAAAGTGATGTAGGGTATGTGCCAAAAGATAAAAAAATATTGGTTGTAGCTACCAGATCGCAGCAATCTTTTTATCAATTCGGGGTATTGATCAGACAAATAATAAAATCGTCGGGCACGGGAAATTTTTATCATTATATTTACTCTGGTCTGGATACGCTACACTCAACGATTATATATTTGTCTGATAAATGTCCCATATTGATAAGCAGATTGGTAGGATCTGGTAGCTAGGACTTACATTTTTTTTTATATTTTTTAATACATAACCTACAATATTTCATTATATAATTTATTTTTAAGTTTTTAGTCTTGTTTTTAGGTGACACTTTTCATTCTATTAAGTTTATTTGATACCTTAATAGTATATGGTTTATTTCCTGACAATTTAGTTTTAATGTGTAGTTTAAAAATATGACAAAAACTGTGCTTTTTTACTTAAATGTCTTAAGCTTTTTAATCTTAAATTTAATTCTTTACAAAATCTACTTTTGCAATTTTATAACATTTAAAAAACTAAAATTCTTCGGCATTTTTTTTATATTTTACTCTGTGCTCTGTGTAATACCAATAAAAGTAAATTTTCGTATTTCTTAGTTTTAGACCATACGTCCATTTATCCTTTTGTAACACCTATCACGGGAACATTCAACAATTAAAACTAAAAAAATACTAAAAAAATGTTATCTTTTAAAGTTTGCGTATAGACTTAAAGGGCAGCCCTTGAAAAAATAAACACCGACAATAAATCACAAAAGAAATTATTTTCAAAATAAGCGATAATAGTCATTAGTCCAAAGTGCTTGGTACGTTAAGCGAGCTAAAATTTAAGTAATTAAATTTAAACAATTATTAAAGGTTTATTTTAAAACAAAAACTTCTTAATTAATTAAATTTATTTTAATTAAAATTGTTACTTTGTGAAAATTTTGGTAAATGTTTAAGAAGTCGTTAAACAGGCATTAAATTACTCATAAGTAGAGAAAAGCTGTAGATTTTTTCGGCTACAACAAAGATTATTGTAAAAGAAATAAGAAGCTTTTGGTAACCTTTTCATTAGGTTTGTTATTGTGTGGTAAATTTATACTTAAAAAACTGTAATTACAATGTATACTTTGGAAGTATACCTAATCTTTATAAAACTTTAAAAGATCTTTAGTTAAAATAAAAATATGTTCCAAGGTATGTAATTTTCGTATTAGGCGTAAGATAAAAAGTATTGCTTTTTATGTTATTTACTATAACTTTAATAGAGAGAGTCTACTTAGGTATACCACAAATATTGTTTTACGGTAGGATATTTCCCATATTATTGGGAAAGCAGGAATTTGTTTTCATTTGTCTTATTTACCGATTGCCATTTCAGTTTGACATTAAGAGGGTAAGATTTTTATCTATATTTTATTTATATATTATTTTTGGAGAGACTTTCGGATTTTGTGTGGTTTACCATTAACGCAATGCTTACCTGGACTAATGAGGCGCAGAGCAGAAATTTTTTGGGCCCTCTGATTTTTTTTTCTTTAATGCAAAAGCTACTATGCTACTAAACCCTAATAAAAACTACTAACCTTACAAAAAAATGTTTTTTAACCATCCATTGACCAAATTAATTATTTAAATACGTGAAAAAGTTTGCTTTAGCTAAACAAAAAATGTTTAATTAAATAAATTACTTTTTACAAAGACAGAAATGAAATGGGTGTCAGAAACCACAACCAAGCACAAATACCAGTGGCCTTTTAATAAATTGTAAACAGTGAGTAGAGGTCAGCGGTTAAAATTTCATTTTATTGTCACTCTTCTGTCATATGACGAGAAATTTAATTCTGTAATTTAAACTGGCTTTATATATCATGCAAATTTGCGAACTATTTAAAAAAATAAAAATTAAAAAGAATTTATTCATTAAATCAGGCCAAAAAATTTTATATTTTCTATGCTTTTTTACTCGACCTTAAAACAAAAAGGAGATTATATAGACCGTAGGCCAGGCGCAAATTTGGTCAGTTATTTCCTCTTAGTCAATAACTAGTATAATGCTTCAGTAGAGTTGTACATGTATCGTAGTAAGCGTCAGCTGCGGCGCCGATGGTGGGTTGAGCAGTAGTAACCACTTACGCATGTAAAAAAAAAAATATATTTTAAGTCATTTCTTATCGATTAAAAATTTGTCAAATTATAGTAAGCCTAATATTTAAAAAAAAAATAGACGGCTAATTATACAGTGGTGGACTAGTCACACGAACCTGAAAAAAATAAGTGTTTTTAGTGACTTCCTCTCAACTGAATATTTCATCAGTTGGTAGTCTATGTATTACTGGTAATAAATAAAGAAGTCAGCTGGCTATATTTTGGTGGAATATTTGTCATTATGTATTTTTATGTATACTTGTATAGAGTTTATAAAAAAATATATTTTTTTAGCAGAGTGATTTAAACAAGAGATAATTAGGAAAATGTAAAAATGAAATAAGTGATATTTTAACGTTATTAATCAATCTACAGTTGTAAAAAAATATGAAATATAGTTACTTGGATGAAAAACTCACCCTATATGTTTCATTGCGATCATTGGAAATAAAGTTGAATAACCTAAAATCCGTCTTTTCCTCCCAAATGAAAATTTATATCCTAATAATTATGGATATGATCCTGTAGGTAAAAGAAAAGTCAGCTGGCAGTATGCTGAGGGAAAGCTGGTCAGCTGATAGATTTAAATAGGCAATTGATTCTCTAACAGGCTCCTACGTTACACCTTCTAGGCTATTGATTTTTTTAATTTAATATATATATATATATATATATATATATATATATATATATATATATATATATATATATATATATATATTGTTTTTATAATTATTTCTTGTTAAATCATTCTGCATAATAAACAAATAGATTTCTAATAAGTACGTATAATTATGATTTATCTGTATAAGTATTTTTTTAAGATAACAATATTAACGTCAAAAATAATTTTTAAACGTTTTTTTTCCAGTTTGTATATTGTGTATTTCGATTTATATTTTATAAAAATCTCTTTAATAAGTAATAAAGGGGAACATTTTTAATTTTTAAGCGAATTTAAAAAATAAATATAATAATTTTTTTAAACACCATGTACAAATAAATTATATGTTTTTATATTGTTCACTCGCATATATCTTACTGTAATTAATGTTCAGTTGAAATTACGTTTTGTTTCTCTCAAAAAAATTATAGCTTATAAGAGATTTAAAAAAAAACACGTTTTATTCAAAAATTGTTTTGCAACTCAGTTATTACAAGGAATAAAAAAAGTCTAAATTCGAAAATAATTTTTAAACAGTTTTTTTTTACAGTTGTTAATAATGTGTATTTTGATTTATATATTTATATAAATTTAAAAAATATTTATAATATTTATTTCAAACACCCTGTATATTTAAATTATATGTTTTTATATTCCTCTCTCATGCATATATCTTTTAGTAAAATTTTATTCAGTTCTAATGATAAACCAAAACGTAACAAATTTTTATATTAAAAAAAAACATTTTAATTTTTTGATACACCCTGTATACTAAAAATGAATATTTTATAAAAGAATATGTTTCTATACATTTTTTGTTAAATGTTCATTTTAATAAGTTTATAAATAAAGTCACCATATCCATTTTAAATTTTTAATTTTAAAGTAACATACAATCTTTTTGACTTAGCTTGTATACTTATTTTATGTATTTTTTTAATAGTCATCCAAATAACTGTTTTCAATTTTTATTTTTTTAACTGTAAATTGATTAAAAACGTTTAAATATCACTTTTTCCATTTTAACATATTTTTTTTTATAAAAACACTACTACAAGTATATATAAAACGAAAAAACAAAACCCCTTATCGTTGTTTTTCCTTTTTAAAGTACATAAATAATAGTTAATAGACTTCTTTATTTATTAACAGTAATAGATAGACTATCATCTTATGAAATTTTCAGTTGAGAAGAAAACTTATTTTTCTTTTCCATGTTCGTGTGACCAGCTGACGTATAATCCACCACTGTTTAATCAGGCGACTATTTTTCTTACAAATATTAAGTTAACTATAATTTAACACATTTTTAATCGGAAAGAAATGACTAAAAATATCTATTTTTTTACGTACATAAAGGTTACTACGGCTCAACCCACCGTCGGCGCCGCAGGTGACGCTCACTACAATAAATGTACAACTCTATTTAACCATTTTAAAAGTTATGGCCTGAGAGGAAATTGGTCATGAAAATCTGTTGCTGGCTTACGGACCAATATGTTCGACATCTTTTTTATGTATGTATGCCAAATACTCCGTCAATTGTGGACCGATTTTAACAATTCTTTTTTATTCAAAAGAGTGCACTTCCACGTTGGCCCCATAAAAAAACCAGTCGCGATCGCAAAAGACAAAGATACTAGACTTATTTTTCAGGCAAAGCTGCCTCTAGTAAATATGTGCTACCTTTGCCGGATATTTAAACATTCAAGGTGGTAAATTTAATATCAAAATAATTTTTATTTGACATGTGTTTTCATTTAGCTAATATTTCAATTTTATTTTTACTGTATAATTGCCTGTTTTTTATTCTTGTGGGTCAGATGCTCCGTTTATACCCAAGCTATACCTATTAGAGGTAGTATTGCCGTTTGGTGCGAAGAGTTTACGTGAAAGAAAAAGGTACTAGTACTGTTTTTATAGTTGATGGTCACCGATTAAATAATAATAAAAAAAAATAAATATTAAAAAAATATATTAAACCGACCTAAAAGAAATAAATAAATGTCACTAAAAACTAATACTTAATATTATAGAAATAATGAAAACATCAAAAATTAGAAAAATGAAGTCGGGTAATGAGATCCGCTAAACTACTAAATGTTAATTCCTTAATACGCAAAAGATATTTATTCTCATCTATCACCCCTAAAAGTCACTTCCGGTTTAACAAAAAGTTTTATAAATTTTCTTAAATACAAAACTTTTTCTCTTAATTTATATTCTGTATAAAATTCTCTTTTAATGGCACATTCAAATAATTGAATTCCTCAATAAATGATTTATGGCCGACATCTTAAAAATAAACAATATGTTGTGATATGTCGTTAGAAAAGATGTTAGTGTAGAATTTTAAAAAGAATTTAAATATGATTGTTTTTATTTTAAATATAAAAAAAATGTATTCTCATTAGTTACAATAGAACCTAAAGTTACAAAATGTGAGTGCTTTCATTAAAAAAAAAAGAAATATATATCTCCCTGTGAAATTAAAATAGACCATTCTTCAATACCCACAGAATACTTATAATTTTTTTTAGGTCTGATTAAAAATGTATACATTATTAATGTGATTTTAAACAGGTAATATGGCTATTACCCACGCTTAATACTTATTACCCACATTCATTAGCCACGGCCGTCATTAGTTGCTTTAAATGTGCATAAATGCAATAATTTTTATATGTTTTTGACAACCTCGTTTTCAAAATATGACTTCTCAGCCAAGGTCAACATTTTCCGTCACAATGGGGTGTCCTTTATTTGTAAATATAATTAGAATGTTGTTAACTATTGGAAAAAATAAAAATTAAAAAAATCCAAGAGCATTTGGGTCGTAGATTAGGCTGTACTTATTATTTTAAGCAACACTTGATTTAGTTTAAAAGATTAAGTATTGCATAACAAATTTAGAAAATTGCTATTAAATGTACGTTGTGTGTACTAAGTTACATTTCCTCAAATAAAAACCAAAAGAATTGCAAAATACTAATTTATTAGAAAAAAATAAATAAGGATCCTTGTCAACCTATCGTTGACAGACAAATTCTGTATATATGTATTGTTTTAATATATAAAAAACCTATTTTACAGGCCTTAATCTGCGCTTGATGTTTTGCAAGATTAATATGTCACTGTCAAATAAGCTCGGTAGTTGGTACGGAAGATTTCTTAAAGTCCTCGGCCACGATAATAAGCGTTAGCGTCAGCGGCCAGAAGAACTTGTTTATTTAAATGAGCCGCTCGACGCTGACGCTGGTCATCGAGCCCGAGGCCTTACTCGTACATAGGAAATTTAGCAACATGGGTGGTAATTTAAAACAACCAAACCAAGAATGATGCCAAAATAAATAGCAAAACGAATAAAACGAAAAATCCTGGAAAAAATTTAAAAATTTGAATCTTGATAAAAACATTAACATTTATTTACTTACCCCAAAATTCTTCAAAATGAAATAGGGCTACGATCTCCAAAACTTAAACATACTATAGGCAACAAAACACAAATATTGTTGTTTTATGCAAAAACTACATACATGGACAAACAATAATGGATAATTTTATTTCGTAAAGGGCAGATCACGCCAAAGCCTCTACGGCGATTTAAACACGTGTTTCAAAGGGACCTGTCAATCGGTCAGATAAGTCAGGTATTTTCTAAGAGACACTAAAAAATTAAGAACTGTCGTCAAACAAGAAACAATTTTTCCAAAAATCCCAGAAAATACTTTAAAATAAAAAACATTTAAGGAAAAAAACTTGAAAACATGGGAGGGTTCGCCAGGAGGTCGTATTGGCACCTCAATCCGAGTATTTAGGAAGTAGAGTACGTTTGCGGAATTGGCTCCATAAAATTAGATTACACATTTTTTACCGTCGTGCTTCAAACTATTTTTTAGTACCTTTAAGCGGAATAGGTAGCATTAAATTATAACAAAAATGCCACGATATGAGTATAAAAATGTATATTTAGAACGTAAAATCTACTTATTATAAAAGTTATTACATTCGATAAAAAATTGCAGTTAAATTTATTGTTTGTATTGATATAAATTTTCCCAGTGATATAGTCATAGAAAAACTATTGTATGCAACTCGCACAGAATACTCATTTCCCTGAGCACCTAAAATTTTGCGCTTGTTCCATAATAAACTATTAAAGTAGAAATAAGGTAGAAATTACCAACAATAGTTTTTTTCAATACATTTTTGTGTCAATTTAATTTGTCAAGTTTCCTTTCAAAATACTATTCGTTTTCACAAAAAAGTACTACTTACTAAAAAATACCGTTTCTATGAAATATGGCGGGAACATAAATGACGTATTTTTAAAACACCTTCAATAACCCCTTAAGCTGCACCCCCAGTCACTTAAAAATTTTAAAAGGCCCCTCTTGTGTGGCACTTTTCTGAACAGCCTATAAAAATGCTTTTCGTAGATCGTAGGGATAAAAACAAATAATTTCCCTAAATTTTAGAATATGTATACCCTATTATTATTTAAGAATGCCCGAAAATGTCCAATAAAATTAATTTAAAATTAATTAAAATTAATTAAAATTAATTAATAAATTTTAAAAACTCCCTGTAGAGATAACCCACCTCAATAAAAAGATCTGGATAGTTTTGATTAGTTCTCTTTTGAATTTTGTCCGGAATAAAAGTAATAACAACCGGTCTTTGTTCTTAAGCGCTTCAAATTTAAAATAACGAAGTTGATGTCTACTTCCGGTATAACCGGAAGTTGTCGAGAGTTGAAAATATTTTTGTTGAAAAGAGCTCTTTCAGTTACCCCCTATATAAATTTTCAGAAAAATATTCCTAGGCGTTTCCTATATACTTGTCGACTCAACTCGTCGTGACGGACCCTGTATATGCGGGAGTGACATCGCGTTAAACCAGAATTACTCTTTAAGAGGGGCTATAATATGGCATTTCGCCAAGACAAAAACAGAACTTCTACTGACACTATAAAAGAAAGAAAAATTTTAGTGTTCAAGAAAGTCGTGTATTGCAACAGCTTTTTTACCAAAAAATCAAGATTCACGTTGAGAAATAAGTTTTGGCTTGCACAGGGACCCCAAAAACCATCTGTAACAATGGGCCAAGAGAAATCTGACTAACTTACTTTCTACCCAGCAAAGTGTCGAATAAAAAAGTTTTTCGAATAAAATAAGCATTAAATATTTGAAATTTTACATAAAATTATCGATGTTTTTACTTTGTTTCTTTTTTTTTAATTTACCATTTTTAGAAAATTAATCTCGTTTGAATTATAATTAATTTAATAAAAGTTACGGTTCCTCAAATATTGTTTATTGTATTTTATTGTAATTGTATTTTTTTGTTAAAACCCTACTTTAAAAATTAAGGTAAAAAATGGTTGCATGTTACTTTAAGACTTTAAATTTGGTATTAAAAATTAAAATTTTATTGTATTAAGTAAAATAAAAAAATTTTTATACCTATACAATTTTACAAATTTTTTAATTCAAATTTTTTCTGAATAGATAAAAATAATGGCAATTTTCTCCCGCTACACTTTTGTAGTTTTTGTGATTCTCGTACAAAGCAAAATATTTTTTTAACGTGAATCTAGTTTTTAAATAAGCAAGCATTTGTTATACACGACTTTTTAAACATTAAAATTTTTAGTCCATTTGTGCTATTGTAAAGTCCATTTATGAACACGTGAGATATAAAATATAAAATTATATTTAACAACATTAAAAATCCTTTAAAGTAAAATCAAAATATACAATTTAAAATGTAAAGTAAATTCCATTTTAATGTCTATTTAAAATTCTTAACTTAATTTGTATTAATTACCATAACTAATTTAGAAATATCTAGTTAGAAAATACAATTCTCCTTATAAATATGTAGTATTCTTTAAGTCCTTAGCATTTATAATTTCGTCAGAGTAAAATCAGAGAACATAGTATTATTTTAATTATAATTTTAAACCCTTTGTGCAAAAATATTAGGTAAAGTTTGAAAAAAAATAGCTTTTATGCAACATGTAAATAGAGTAATTTTCGTTATTTTTATTTACAAATGGGAAGTTTGACAGTACGAGCCATCAGGCGAGCGCGACAATCCTATAAGTATAAAAAAGACACTTTATATACAGTATGTCCACGGATGGACCTTGCAATAGGACAAATGAAAATAAAATTTTTAATGTTCAAGAAAGTAGTGTATGGCAACTGTTTTGGCTTCTTAAAAAACAGGATTTAAGTTAAAAAGTGTGTTTTGTTTAGTACAGGGCTCTAAAAACTTTTATGTAAAATTTCAGATATGGGATCCTCATTCAATTCTAAAAACCTTTTTTATTTTACATTTTGCTAAATTATTTAAAAATATAGGTAGTTTTGTCCTGGTCCATTTTCAAATTTTTGTAGTTTTTAAAGCCCCTGTACAAAAACAAAACAAATTTCTCAACGTGAACCAGTCAGCTGTCGTCCGTGTAAACTATTTATCAATTTTTACAAAACTTGTTTACAAGAACAAATTTGTCGGTGTAGTGCATTATTTCTCTAGTACGCAAAAAGAGATGATCATCCTTGGTAAATTGTCAAACCCTGTGTATACCTCAGGAATAACAAAATTTAGACATTTTTTCGAAATTTAAGGACAATCAGGATAATTTACGGCAGTTAATTTAGTTTGATTTAATCTCTATACGGGGTAAATTGAAAAGTAGGTTTCTTTTTCCAATTTTTTCTAAGGAGGCCCTGCTTTTAAAATAGTTGCTTTGGATTTATATTTCCTTATTCAGGTCTTGTACTAAAATCCAGTTTTTAATATTAAAAAGCCCATAATGAAGACTTTTTTTGGTGTTTGTGGTTTCTGCATCCGGAATCCTGGTCTTTAAATACAGCAGTATTTAAATACTTTTTAGAATACGGTATTTAAGATTAAAATTTGAATGCAGGATTTTAATATTTAACGCAATTCTAATACACATTATACATACACATTAGGTATTATTTACTATTTATTTTAGATAACCTCTGCGGTAACTGGTGTTAGTTTGGTGAACGTTAAAACAATACCTACGAAAAGGTACTAAGGCCCCTAAAAGAAACAGGACTAAGCCTGCTATTGATGTTAGCAACTTCCTTGTCTACAAGTTTCGTCAGGAAATATGGAAGTATATCACATGTACACCAAAAGTAAGTATGCATTAACTAATGCGACTAATATTTATTTTTAACAAATTTTAAATTCTATAACTTACACAAAGTAGTTAATTTTAACTAATTACTATTAAATATACAAAAATATAGTTACTTCACCTTAAAAAAGATAAGGAATCATTTTTTTTAAGTGCACAGGGTAATACAGATATCACATTTACAACCCTTTTACAGTTAGTTTTAAAAGCCACTTGCTAAATCATGTAAAACATCAACTATATTTAAATTAATTACTCTTTTAATTCCTTTATTGTATTTAGATACATTCCTCTGCATGTTGGTTTCGAAAAAGAATTTATTGATTATGCAAGTACATTTTTTATCGAAATCAAAAGTTGGGTATTACCACCTATATCAGTACCGGTAATACCATGAAGAAATAAATGCAGAAAATTTTAGGAAGTGAATCAAAGATGATCTCTTTAAAATTTTTAAAAGACTTTAATTAGTATTTTAGAAAATGCCAGTGACCAAAGTGGGTTATTAGAAATTTTTTCAAATTGTGCTGGAAAAAGGAAAACATGGTAAAATAAATAAACGAACACAATATTTTGTTTGATAAGTCGGCGATAAAAAAGTTTTTGGGGTGCTTAATTCAAAGCACACCTTAACCCCGAAATCCCATAAAGTCGGAAATTTAAATCAGGAGGTGGTCATCAAGTGCTGCACTTGCCTCCATAAAATTGCGGATTTAATGTTCCCGAAATGTTTTTCCCATTCATTCTCACAAGTTTATCCCAACAAAATACCAATTAGGACTAAAAGCATAATTTTATATTTCTACTGCTAAAGCACGAGACCTTTCATTTTTCTGCTTCTCCATCCTAAGAATGTCTAAATTCTATGGTATCTGTCGCATGTAGATTGCATAGGTATTTTTTATTCACTAAAGCTTTATATCGTTAAGTTGCATATTAATTAACTTAATATCTCTTACTACTCAAGGAAACAATGTGTTAATTAATTATAAAATAGTCCTTTTTTGTAAATATTGGCCTTTTTATCTTTAAAAATTCACGGTATATATTTTACCTGTTTGCTTTTATAGTAAAAATGCTATAATGGACATTGCCATTTCTGAATCTACATTTTTACATGCATATGCATGCTGATATCTGATGCTCCATAAGTATTTTATCATTAAAAAGGCAATTTCGATGCATTTATTTATTATATTATAGTTTGTTACATTTTGAACACTGCCTTTTGTGACGCGATTTCATTTTGATGTGTACTATTTTTTATACTGTACAATTCTTCTAAATAAAGAGATTTATTAATATAATAATTATTATTAATACTATTTAATAGTACATAATAAATAATTATAACTGCTGTGTTTTATTTATTTAGATTATTAGAATATAGAAACCAAATAAAGAAGTTATGTCAGATGAATTAAATCTAAATATATCCACACCTATTTAACAAAAATAGCAAAGTTACATTTAAATAGGAAATGTTATACTAGAAATACCAAAAACTCAGTACCACCTTCAAGGTGTTATTCAAAGTAAACTTCTTTTTAAATAAAAGTTAACTGTTACAGATTCGGGATCAGTCTTGAAAAAAAAGTCTATACAAAATTTCAATTAAATCCGTGATGGGCCCGATAAGTAAAAAGTACCTTAATAAATATAATTATGCTTAGAGCTTTGCTTTGATATCATTGTTAATATTAAACTATGAGAACTGCTTTAGATTATGTAACTTTAACTTGTCTGATAAGTAAAAAGTATAAGACAAACTCGAAGTCTGGGTCTAAGTCAAATAACATAGATTTTCAAGACAAACGTTATACATATTTCGCCCTCTCGAGCATCATCAGACCTACAATAAATAGAAAAAACCTAATATATGCCAATAAAACAAATAAACTTAAATTACCTTTGAAACAATAAGACATTATCTAAACATAATATAATTTAAAACACATCACACTACATATTAAAATGACAACAGTGAATGAGGTTAGATCCACGGGCAAAAAATTATAAAATAAAACAAAAATTAAAATTAAAAAGTTTAACGCCAACCGGGTTCGAACCCACAACCTTAAGATTTCAAGTCAGAACCTCTACCATTAAACCATCAAAGCTTACGAATTACCAGTCTTGTAAGTTATTGAAGACTAAATTTGGTTCAAAATTGAAAACGTCATTGACGCACTTTAAGACTGGGCTTTTCTTAGCTCTGGTTATTTCCATCTTCTCAAGAAGGTCCAATTTCTTGCTTTTCTGACACTCGTGCAAAATCTTTACATTTCCTATGGCTGAAAATGTGTGCCCTGATTCTAGTAAATGGTTGGCAAAGGCTGATTTTGTGTTCAAAATGTCAGAGTCTTTGTACTTATTATAAAGGCTAAGGTGTTCATGTACCCTAGTAGATATTCTTCTACCAGACTGCCCTACGTAAATAGCAGAGCAGTCTCCACAGTTTAGCAAATAAACGCCTGATTTGGATAGCCGATCCGTCCTGTCAGTTTGTTCAAACTTCCACTTGCTAAAGATGCTTTTAATAAAGAATTAAACATTATTAGACAAATTGCTTTTAATAATGGATTTCCCAAGCATTTAATCAATAAAATTTATTATAGATTTGTAAATAAGTTCAGACTCTCCTTTCCTAGAATCTACCCAGGGGGTCCAATGTAAATAAATTTAAAGTTTTAACATTCTTCGGGAATGTATCTTTGCAGTTTGCTAAGTTCTTTAAACAGTTAGACATCTCCATTGCCTTTAAAACAATCAATTCTCTCAAAAAACATCTATTTAAATTAACTGACAGGACGGATCGGCTATCCAAATCAGGCGTTTATTCGCTAAACTGTGGAGACTGCTCTGCTATTTACGTAGGGCAGTATGGTAGAAGAATATCTACTAGGGCACATGAACACCTTAGCCTTTATAATAAGTACAAAGACTCTGACATCTCGAACACAAAATCAGCCTTTGCCAACCATTTACTAGAATCAAGGCACACATTTTCAGCCATAGGAAATGTAAAGATTTTGCACGAGTGTCAGAAAAGCAAGAAATTGGACCTTCTTGAGAAGATGGAAATAACCAGAGCTAAGAAAAGCCCAGTCTTAAAGTGCGTCAATGACGTTTTCAATTTCGAACCAAATTTAGTCTTCAATAACTTACAAGACTGGTAATTCGTAAGCTTTGATGGTTTAATGGTGGAGGTTCGGACTTGAAATCTTAAGAGTCTATTGACGCTACACTGCTCGGGCAATGCTAAGGGTCGCGGGTGGGTCGGAGGTACTCAAACACACGCTCGGAGGCGGAGTTTAACATATATCAGGTGACTGATTTCGATGCGGCCGGATTATTTAATTTTTATGTCGAACGACGGGTACCTAAAATCGAATATTATAAAAATATTTTTAGTAGCATAAAGCATTCGGTAGGGCTAATGAGTATAATATTGAAAATGAATGCCGCTAAAAACGCTAATTTCAATTTTGTTTCTGTTGTTTTAGGTAATACAATTTTTTTATTTAAAAACTTTCTATATACATTGTGGAAAAAATATTTATCACTCATTCAACGACAAAAATTCACTCTTTATAAAAAGTTCTGTTTTTTGAGAAAATGAATTTACAATATCTACTATTTATATCATATGTACATATATGTATGTACAGGGTGGGCCAAATTCGACGCTTTTAATAGAAACCCCATTTGCGAAGCTTAAATTTCTAGTCAAATTTACTAATGAAAACCGCAATTTGCTGTCTTTCGTCGTTTACTCCCTACAGCGTGTTTTTAAAATTCTTGCGTTTTCTTTAATCCTCTATAACTTTTTCATTTTTAAAGATTTTTTTATTCTGTAAAAACATTTTTCAGCAACTTATTATGCAGAATGCGGATATGATTTTAGTTTTTTTTAGTGTGGCACATTTTTACTTATTTTTTATTTTTAGAAATTTTAAATGAAACAACTTGTATATTTTTTTACTATTAAAATGGCTAAAAATTACCTTTTCAAAAATGTATCACACTTGATATTTCTTCTCAGCCGTTTCTGAGATATTGCATATTTTCTTATTTATTCAATTTAACAACGCAAATACGGAAGAAATATTCCTATTTTGAAAGTATTTTGAATTATTTTGTTAATATTTTTTCCTAGAAACTTTTTGATCAGGTTTTTCTAATGCGGTAATATTTTATATAAAAAACAACAATTATCTTTTTGTATACAGGTAAGTAAAAGATGACCATGGAATACAAACACAACCGAAATTTAAGCCTTTTAGCAAAAGCTGGGATTTGTTATCTATGGTTATCTTTAATTTACTTAAATATAAAAAATAATGGTTGTTTGTTACATTAAATACTAACGTATTAATAAAACCGGATTAAAAAGTTTCTAGGGCAAAATATTAACAAAATAATGTAAAATACCTATAAAATGGGATTATTTTTTACCCTTATTTGTGTTATTAAATTAATAATAAAAATGTTTTCCCAAAGGAATGTTTTTACAGAATAAAAAAATCTTGAAAAATAAAAAGTTATAAAGAATTAGAGAAAAAGCAAGAACTTAAGAAACGCTGTAGCGAGTAAACGACGCAAGAAACCGAATTGCGGTTTACACCAATAAGTTTAACTTAAAATTTAAGCCTCGTGGGGATCAGTTCTTCTATAAAACATACAGAAACATGAGTTTCCTATTAAAAGCGTCGAATTTGGCCCACCCTATACATAGTGTTTATAAATTGGGATAACGTGAAAATGCTTTAAGAGAGAAGTACTATTGTTTATTTGTACAAAAATTTTATAAAAAAACTGAGTAATTTTTCGATCATAATTTTGATTTTGGTTAAAGTTTTTAAAAACATTGTTTGAAAAGTATTCTACTAAAATCCTGCAAAAAAGGTTATTAAAATTAAACACATTATTAATTTCACAAATCTTGTTTATTTTTGTTTTGAGCCTCTATTATATAAGACGGATCTTTAATTTTTAAACCTCGAGTGTGTCTCGGATCAATTATTTCAGGTAAAAGACAGTTAAAATAAAAAATTTCTAGTTTCGGCAACATAACTGTTTGAAAGAATTCTTTGTCCACTTTAATTTCAATAGTAATAATTTCTTTCAATGTCCACCCCGAAAATAAACATTTTTCTTTTGATGCAATATTTAGCTGTCCTTGAATCTGGTAAAAGTAATCATGATTTTTTTAAGATAGTACTTATCATCTTCCTTATATAAGTAGGTAATAAGTTTTTTGATAAGGCTTCTTCAATACTAAAGTTCCTTGCAGTGTATGGGCATTTTATTTCTACGATAAATTCATTTTTCTCATCAATACCGTCTGGAGTAGCACCAAGGTATGGCCAATTTTCATTAACCATTAGACCACAATTTTTTATGGTAATTCCTAATTGACTTTCTAAAAGTCCTTTTGCTCGGTCTTCATTGTTTTTTCCCCAAGCGGTTGCCTTGGAGAAAAATTCTTTATAAAGTATCAATCAAAACGTTTTTGATTGATTAATCTTTTCCATAAATGCTTTCTCTAAGGATTTATATGTGTCTGCATCCAAATCGGGCTTTTCGCAGTATTCTCCATAGCTAGAATCAGAACCTCCAGATGAAAATACTAATTTTTTTTGCAAGATTTTACTTTTTTTCTTTGAGGATTTTTTTCCAGTTTTTTATAGTACTACTTAGGCTATTACCATCGCTAAAATATTTGTGAATACTATAAAGTGGCTTTTTTGTATTTCTTGCCACTACTGCAGAAAAACATCGCCCTTGGTAACTTCCTCTCATAGTAAAATTTACTCTCTTTCCACCCACTTTTTGACATATTATAGAATTAAATTGTTCTACTGTATTTGTAGTAACATTTTCTAGGAGACTGCTTGCGTGACGAGCTAGATACCTAACCGCGTCCATCATTTTTTCTTCTATGCCAAATGAATTAAAGTCTTCTATATAATTATCCTTATCTGGTTCCGTTTTCTTACAAAAATATCCAATTTGGTAACAGTCTTTATGTTCCCCAAATATATGACTCACG
The DNA here is from genome assembly GCA_014170235.1 of Listronotus bonariensis. Taxonomy (NCBI): domain Eukaryota; kingdom Metazoa; phylum Arthropoda; class Insecta; order Coleoptera; family Curculionidae; genus Listronotus; species Listronotus bonariensis. The sequence continues at coordinate 22,586 of JACEGR010009202.1, forward strand.
CTATTAATAATATCCCGTTTTAAATTTTTTATTTTTTCTTCATTACTTATTAGTTGAGATTTCCTATATTGTACTGCTTTTGTTATAGCAGCTCTACATCTAATTATATTCTTCGATATTATGTTTTTCAGGCTCCCTGGTACGTTCTTTGTTTTACACAGTTCCCTAAACTTATTACAATAATTTCTCAACAAATGATTAGTGCACTCTATCTTCTGTACAGTACATTCCTCGTAGGGTCTACTATCTAGAATTTTTTTATAACAGCTGCTGTCTCCATCAGCGATCATCTTATTATAGATAATATTGTACATATTAATACTAGAGCAAAATCCTTCTGCAATTATTGCTGCTTCCATAGCTGTCGATGATGAATTCCAATTTTTATAGCAGGTATGTGTTGGAGGAGTACAATTATTATTTTCAGCTCGTTGACAAATGCAGCAGTACTTATTTTTGACTCCCAAATATAGAATTTTTTGGGATTTGACACCAACAATCGCGGCAACACCAGATAGAGAATTATAATTTCCACCACCACGATAAGACCTTTTAGCCCAACTCCCATCACAAACCACTGTAATCATTGGTGTTCCATTTTTGTCAACACTTCCACTTTCGATCGCCATTTTTGCCTCCTCTTTGGCCGCTTCCTTCATAGATTCCCAAGCTATTTGTTCCCAGGCATTACATACCTTTGAGTGAAGTTTCTTGTAAATAGTAAAACTGAAACAAGGTATTTCCATACTTTCAGTCACCTTTTTTAGTTGGGTATAACCTCCTCCAGCATTCATAATAGCACTCACAGCAGACGTATTAATATCTACTTGTTTGGGATTTTCTGGACAAGTAGAAATAGATTCTTTAAAGTTGCACATATCGCATTTGAATGTTAGTTTGCTATTAAATCCAGTTCTGCTTTCTTTTGTCAAACGCATATTGGCAATACTACACCCAAATAATGGAGCGTGATTAGATAATTTTTTAAAGCATCGATGAATTGCTGGATACGGACAATTCGGGCACCTTCTAACAATATTTCCCTGAAAAAAAATATTCAATTAGTTAAAACATTTTTATAGGGTTAAAATCATTTTATAGAAAAAACATTCCTTTATAACCCTACGAAAAAAGTTTTAATATTTTTGATTCATTTTTTCATAAAATATCCAAATGGATCCGAAACTACGAAAAATAAGTCACAAAACAAAGACACGAGGTTTAGAAAAAATATTTATTACTACTATTTTACTATTTGCCGGCGGTTTTCAATGGTTTTTATAAGCAAAACCGCCGGACGGCGGCTTTCACCGAGAAAATAAGTAAAAACCGCCGGAAATTTAACAATTACCTAATTTGAATTTTCGGCAGTTTTCATATACAGGGTGTTTTAAAAATAGACGGAGATATTGTAAAGGGCGATTCCTTGTTAAAATATATGACAAAAGTTCCTATAAACATGGGTCTGAAAATGCACAGTTTTCATGTTACAGGGTGATACATTTTTAGAAAAATTATAATTTTGTATTAATATTTTTAAAAATATTTGCTCGATTTTTTTAAACTTGGCAATATTATTTGTTGTATTAAGTTAAGTTAATATTAATTTATAATTGATAAAAACCGCCGGCGGTCGTTTAGCCAGTGCCTATAAAGAAATGCTTTTTATATAAAAAATGAATGTCTAACCAACAGAGAAATTTTGAAATAAAATTCGAAAAATGTTAATCCGTTTGAGCGAGCTTTGGTACATCTGTTAGAACAGGTTCTTGAGTGGATGTGCTAGCACCCAGTAAGGCTTCTTCATATGGAACTTCGCCTGTGGGGTTCCTATAAGTTAAATTCATAATTAAATATATATTAGTTTTACACACAAAACACAATTCTTACCCAACAGTTTCTCTTTCTACACTCGTTGATGTGTATGGAAGATCACAATGGCGGGCCCTACGAAAAAGAACATAAATGAATCACTTATCCGAAAATATGTAGGTATATAAAAATATTATACAGGGTGTTCAAAAAATTTATTAGGAAATTTTAAGGGGTCATTCTGCAATGAAAAATAATATTAGTAAGTCCTTTGACAAAATGTCGAAATCTCCCTGGTTACCAAGTTACAGAGGTTAAAAGTTCAATTTTTATTTTTGTTTTTTCGCCATATTGCATTTATTGTTTAACAAATCTAGTTGACATTTGGCACACGAATCAAGCTTTGCAGATTTTAAAATTTTAAGATAAAAGTACTTTTTTAATACCGCCAGAGGGCACTTTACCTGAAACTTAAAATTTATTTACATTAAAACTTTTTTTTGACAGATATCGCAAAGCTGGAGGCGCCATTTTATAAACAATCAAAAACTTTAAATAGAAGGTACTCTTTATTAAAGTCGATAAACCCCTTCGTTTAGGCACCAATCGACATTAAAGTTCAAAATTCCAATTATCTACATACATACAGGGTGTCCAGTAACTCAACCAACAAACACATTCTACAACGGAAAATAATAAAAAAACTTCATATAAACATATGTCCTAAACGTCTTAGTTTTTGAACTACGGTGTGATAAATTATTTAAAAAAAAATACTTTTTTTTTAAATTTTGACTAATGTTATTTATTACTAATTATTTTACATTGCAGAATGACCCCCTTAAAATGTTCTAACGCATTTTCCGAACACCCTGTATAGCACTAAAAATCAGCTACTCTCAGAATCAACAAGAAACTTGGCGTAGCATATAATAAGTAAAATGTCTAAATAACATTTCTAATTTCCTATTTTAGTCCATTGAAATGTTACATTTTCATAGCCTTAGCGTGCAATTTGGGGAGGACGCAATTTTATTTTTAGTTATCAAGAGGAGGTCAAATTAATATTAAATTTAAGTTTGTGGGGTCGCCACTCTTGTCCTGCGGCCGCCATCTTGGAAAAGGGGTGCATTGGGTGCAAACCGTTTTTATTATTTATATGAAGAACTGTTGATCATACAAAAAAATTATTAAACATTATTTGTTTTAAATTAAATTATCTTTAATTTTCATTTAGTTATTTTTTTCCTTAAACTAAAAATAAAAACGTTATTAACGAAAAATAGGGCCACTCGTGATACATTTTTTAAACCTGTATAACTTTTTTTCTATTAATTTTGAAAAAAATGACACTAAAGCGTTTTTATAGAATAATATTCAAAGAATAATTTTGGTTTTATATCTTTTTATCGTTCGATGAAAAATAAAAAGTTATAAACAAAAGTAGATATCAATTTCTAAAATTTGTCAACCCGTCAAGAGTAAACACCTTAGTTTAGGTGTGGTCGAGCGGGTTGGAATAAATTTATTTAAAATTCGGGAAAGACGTTGGAACACGTCGATTTTTGTTTTTGGCTGCGGTGTCATTTATAGTAAACTCATATATACAGGGTGGCCCACAAATAAGCAATGACCATCAACTTAATTTTTTAATGGAAACACCTATTTTTTAATACCTTTTATTAATTCTACATCGAATTCTATTTATTTTTCATGTACCAAAAAAAAACAAACTCCTCTATTTTAAATAATTGTTTTTAACCTACGCCCCTTTATAAATATTATTAACTATTGTATGAAATTAATGCTGAATTTCTCGATAGCTGTTAGCTTTAGGTATAAGACATGGTACATGAAAAATAGTTAGAATTCGATGCGGCATTCAAAAACGTAATAAAAAATAGTTGTTTCTTTTTAAACAATTTAACTTGATGGTCATTGCATATTTGCGGGCCACCCTGTATACATGATTTTACTATAAAAACACCACAGGTAAAAACAAAAATCGACGTGTTCCAACGTTTTTCCCAAAAACAAACCACTGAATTTTAAATGAATTTATTCCAACCCGCTCGACCATACTGTAAACTAAGGTGTTTACTCTTGACGGGTTGACAAATTTCAGAAATTGATATCTACTTTTGTTTATAACTTTGTTATTTTTTATCGGATGATAAAAAGTTATAGGACCAAAATTATTCTTTGAATGTTATTCTATAAAAATGCTCTGGTGTAATTTTTTTGCAAAGTGAATAGAAAAAGTTATAACGGTTTAAAAAAAATGTTACACGTGTGACCCTATTTTTCGTTAATAACTTTTTTATTTTTAGACTTAGGAAAAAAATTAACTAACTCAAAATTAAAGATAATTTAATTTAAAACAGAAAATAATTAATATTTTTTTTGTGTGATCAACAGTTCGTCATATAAATAATAAAAACCGTTTGCACCCCTTTTCCAAGATGGCGGCTACAGTACAAGGGTGGCGACCCCACAAACTTGAATTTAACTTTACTTTGACCTCCCCATGACAACTAAAAATAAAATTGGGTCCTCCCCAAATTGTTACCCCTAATGTAACATTTCAATGGACTATTTCAATTCTGACTCATATAGTTGAAATAATAATACAGGGTGTTTCACAACTTATCCGAAAAACTTTCAGGGGTAATTATTCTACATTAAAAATATAAAAAAAACTTCATATAAACAATGTCCGAAACGTCTTAGTTTTCGAACAACAGGGTGTTAAAAATATTAAAAAATTATTGTTTTATTTTTATAATAACTTCTATACCAATTGAGATATTTGTAAAAAAATGGCCTTAAAAGTTTTTTGAATAAGTTGTAAAACACTCTGTATACAACCTGTACTTAGTTACTTACGTGTTATAATTTGCAAGATTATTTTTTTTCGTCTTGTAGACAAACGGAGCTTGGTTTTGTTTCCTTTTCTATAAGAGGGTTCCATATCCAATATTCCGGTAAAACGGAATTTAAAATCCTTACTAATTAAATCACTATATTTATTATACTATAAACTTGTCCAAAAAATTAAACGAAGCACTAACACTAAGAGAAAACAAACACACTAAGTCAAAATATTCTGGTACACCACAATTATTCAACGGTGTAGCACCATAGCTGACCGTCTCATTACTGACCGTAAAAAAAATTGTTGCCACTTTAGTATGCTGTCTACCTGCGTTTCGGGATCTTCCAGGGTATCAACCTATTATTTGGCTAATATCTATTTACTATTTACATAATCTTCCTAATAATTCTGATAAACATTAATACTTAAGAGTACCAGAATTGTAAGAATTAGTACCTAAATAGGGACCTGATTCTAATAGAATATTAATGACATAATAACCCAATTATATAAACGAGAGGAACGAGTCAGAAGATTTGTTTATAGCATTCCTTAATGATATAAGAACTGTATATAGGTAATTGTACATATTAATTTAATAATTTTATTGTGATGTATTTTTAATAAAAAATAAAACAATACACCAATCTACCTCTATTCAGTTTAGCTAAGCTTATGTTAATTTTAGAGATAGTGTCAGGGTTATTGTCATATCAAATTATAGATTTGGTTTGTATTTTAAATGGTAGACTGCATACTAAAGTAGAAATATATTGGTAGAACGCACACTAAAGTAGCACCAAAAATTTTACCTGTTTCGGTGCCAACACTGACCGCAATCATTTTATCTAAATAAACCAACCCTTTATCTTGGGGCGACAGTCTCATTACTAACCGTAACAAAATTTTACTTGTTTCGGTGCCATCACCGGAAGGCCAAAATGTAGGTGGTGGGCTATTTGAGATATTTCATTAGATTATACATTTTTTTTAACTGAAAGTTTTTGTTGCAGTATGAGCCAGACAAAGATAAGAACTAAAGTATAAATTACATATATTATAAAAGTGTAATTTTATTGCAATACGTATATTCTTACGAATGGTTAGTTATGGTAAGCAAAGCCTTTTTTTTAATTCCTTAAATATGCTCGATGCAACCCTGTACACAAACCAGTCGTCTATTGCCCGCCTTCGTATTCGTGGAAAACGTGCCGCGTGAATTTTTACAATTTATAATATATTTGGAACATTTTGCAGACTTTGCGGTCGTAACAAAAATCTTGTATTAATTATAATTTAATGTATATAAATTTGGTATCATCGGAAAGATAAAGACTTAAACTACTACTCTATAGTAACAATTTTTTGATAATGTCGTCTTGTTGCCCAGAAAATATGGTTCAAAATTTCACAAAATTGTCCATATTTACCAAGTTGTCATTTGAAACAGGACTCTGTTTTAAAAAACTATTACTATAGAACCCTTAAAGCGACTTTACATATACACTACGTTTTTGATTTAATAAAATATATTAAGCCGTTTTCCCAAAAAACGTTATGACCTAGACCCTAAAATGCTGTTATTTTGAAACCTGTCGATGGA
>JACEGR010009203.1:0-28864 GCA_014170235.1 Listronotus bonariensis
TAAGAATTTGTGAATTAATTAATTTTTCCATTACTTTACAAAGAACTGAGAGAATTGAAATTGGTCTATAGTTAGATGGAAGCGATTTAGATCCTTTCTTGGGAATAGGTTGAACGTGCAGCCTTCCAGCTCTCGGAAAGATACCTGTGTCGTAAGAAATTCGAAAGAGCCGAGTTAAGATTGGTGCAAGTTCTGGAGCACATTTTTTTAAAACGATTGCTGGTATGCCGTCCAGCCCAGACGATTTCTTGGTGTTAAGGGAGGAAAGGATACGCTTAATGTGTTTTACTTTAAAAATAATATCGGGCATTTTATGAGGAACTGGGGTAATCGTTGGAATTGGATGATTTACGGGAGGGTCAAGGGTTGAATTGGCAGCAAATTGTTTGGCAAATAGTTCTGCCTTCCCTTTAGCAGTAGAAATAATTTCATCTTCCAAAGTTAGTGGTGGAAAGAACTGGCACAAAAATTCCTACTTATGTTTTTCGCAAAGGACCAGAAGGATTTGCTGCCATTTGAGCAAGAAAGAACTTTGTTTTTGATACGATTGTCGAAGGAGTCTTTGGCTTCAGAAATTGTTTGATTGTAGTAGTTTCTTGCTTCAATGCTGGCCTGTCGGTTTTTCTGGACTAGGATCCTGTAGAAAGTTCTTGTGAGCCTGAACTTTTAAAGTTCTGGCTTTTCACAAGATTTGGAAAACCAGGGTTTGTTATTGGATTTTTGGGGTTTTTGATGGTGTGTGGAATATAGGTTTCAATGCCCAATTGAATTGATTCAGTAAGTTGATTGCAAATTTGGGAAGGATCACGAGAAGAAAAGCAGATGGAATTCCAGGGGTAAGTGGCGAAGAAGTCCCTTAGGCCATCCCAGTCAGCTGAGTTGTAGTGCCATACGGTGCGTGGTGGCATGTATTCATTTACCTCGGGATGTGCAGGGGTAAGATATAGTAACTAAGCCATGATCTGAGCGACCTAGGGGTGCTGTGACAGATGTTTCATAGAGTTCGGGGTTTGTAGTAAGAAAGAGATCTAGGGGATTTGAACTATGATTTGGGACTCTAGGAAAGTAGGTGGGTTTCATAATAAGGTTGGTAAGAGAGTTACTGACTGCGAAGATTTCGGCTGCTCTGCCTTGGGGGTCAGTTTTTGAAGAGCCCAGCCAATCCTTATTATGGACATTGAAGTCGCCAAGCACGATTACTTCAGCCGATGGAAACTGAGAAATTATGCTATCGATCTTTGTTGAAAGAAAGTCAAAGAATTCGACATAGGAATTATTAGATGGGGACCGGTACAAACAGCAGATAAATTTAGTTGAAGACCTAAGGGAAAGTTTGAGCCAAAGGATATCAGGCCTACCCGATTCAAGATTAGAAACTCGAGCACAAGCCAGATCGTTGCGGACGTAAGCACATACGCCACCATGTGGGCGGAAAGACGAAATAAGTTCGTTTTTCCATTACTTTACAAAAAACTGAGAGAATTGAAATTGGTCTATGTTAGATGGAAGAGATTTAGATCCTTTCTTGGGAATAGGTTGAAGACGTGCGGCTTTCCAGCTTTCCGGAAAGATACCTGTGTCGTAAGAAATTCGAAAGAGCCGAGTTAAGACTGGTGCAAGTTCTGGAGCACATTTTTTAAAACGATTGCTGGTATGCCTTCCAGCCCAGACGATTTCTTGGTGTTAAGGGGAAGAAATAATGTGTTTTACCTTAAAAATAATATCGGGCATTTTATGAGGAACTGGGGTAACCGCTGGAATTGGATGATTTACGTGAGGGTCAAGGGTTGAATTGGCAGCAAATTGTTTAGCAAATAATTCTGCCTTTCCTTTAGCGGTAGAAACAATTTCATCTTCCAAAGCTAGTGGCGGAAAAGAACTGGTACAAAAATTCCTACTTATGTTTTTCGCAAAGTACCAGAAAGATTTGCTGCCATTTGAGCAAGAAAGAAATTTGTTTTAATACGATTGTAGAAGGAGTCTTTGGCTTCAGAAATTGTTTGATTGTAGTAGTTTCTTGCTTCAATGCTGGCCTGTCGGTTTTCTGGACTAGGATCCTGTAAAAACTTTTTGTGAGCATGAACTTTTAAAATTCTAGCTTTATCACAAGATTTGGAAAACCAGGGTTTGTTATTGGATTGTTTGGGGTTCTTGATGGTGTGTGGAATATAGGTTTCAATGCCCAATTGAATTGATTCCGTCAATTGATTACAAATTTCAGAAGGATCACCGGAAGAAAAGCAGATGGAATTCCAGTGGTAAGTGGCAAAGAAGTCCCTTAGGCCATCCCAGTCGGCTGAGTTGTAGTGCCATACGGTGCGTGGTGGCATGTACTCATTTACCTCGGGATGTGCAGGGTAAGATATAGTAACTAAGCCATGATCTGAGCGACCTAGGGGAGCTGTGACAGATGTTTGATAGAGTTCGGGGTTGGTAGTAAGAAAGAGATCAAGGGGATTTGAACTATGATTTGGGACTCTAGGAAAGTAGGTGGGATCCATAATAAGGTTGGTAAGAGAGTTACTGACTGCGAAGATTTCGGCTGCTCTGCCTTGGGGGTCAGTTTTTGAAGAGCCCAGCCAATCCTTATTATGGACATTGAAGTCGCCAAGCACGATTATTTCAGCCGATGGAAACTGAGAAATTATGCTATTGATCTTTGTTGAAAGAAAGTCAAAGAATTCGACATAGGAATTATTAGGTGGGGACCGGTACAAACAGCAGATACATTTAGTTGAAGACCTAAGGGAAAGTTTAAGCCAAAGGATATCGGGCCTACCCGATTCAAGATTGGAATCTCGGGCACAAGCCAGATCGTTGCGGACGTAAGCACATACACCACCATGTGGGCGAAAAGACGAAAAGACGAAATAGGTTCGTAGCCTGGAAAGAGAAGGTGGCTGGTTGAAGATTTAGAACTTATTTGTGTTTCCATCAGAAAGAGTATGTGGGGCTTAGATGACTGAAGGTGATGGTGAACGGAGTTTATATTGGTGTTAAGCCCAGTTTGCAAAAGAAATTAAACTTCTCGATGAAGGCCTCCCGGATGCATCCCTCGCCCGGAGATCCGAATGGAGGGTATTTTACCTCCGGAACATTTTACTTCCGGGTGTGCCTCCATCATTTGTTCATAGTTTGGTTAAAAGGAAAAAAAAGAAAAGAGAAAGAAGGAAGAAGGAAAACTGACTCACACACCCAGAACCCGAAACGTCCGTTAAGACTTCACGGGTCCTTTAAAGGGTGGTGGGGTGGTACCTCCTCAGGCGAGGAAAGCTCCTCTACCACCTACTTACTTAATATGTCGGGTAGTTCTTTCCAAAAAATAAAAAAATTTTCTGTGCGTAATGACAAAAAAATAAAGAACAAGTATTTTCCTACTTGTTCTTTATTTTATAAGAAATTTAAGATAGCCAATCGATGTATTTTAGCTCGGAGAATTAAAGAGCCATTATAAAACAAACTGTTAAATAAAAAACAAAAGACCAACATCATAAATTTTGCGTCTTTTAATTGAAATACCCTATTTATTTATTTATTTATTTATTTATTTATTTATTTATTTGTTTACAGTTGCTACAATAACTAACCATTTATAGAACAACCTATAATATGATATTATGCAAACCTAACCTAATAAAAAAAATCAAATGTAAATACAATACACTTGGTTTACACATAACATGGGTACATTAATCAAAGAACATCACTCATCCGGAGTAAATAAAATTAATTTTAATTTAGCTTTAAATTGACTCTTCGATAGATGCTGCTCTGGCAGTGTCAATCATGCAGTTGTTGCATTCTATATAATGGGGCACTTAAAGCTAGATTTGATCTTGCCCTTTTACAGTAAAATGTCTCATAACATCTTCTATTTAATTTTGGGACTCTATAGTTTAAGTTATTTACCATATATGCATTATCAACTACAATTGTGAATAAGCCCATGTAAATGAAGAAGACTTATAAAAATACGCTTTTTTTTCCAAAGAAGGAACATTATAATAATTTCTTAAAAATTCCCGAGCATTGTATAGATATGTTATGTACCTGTTTTCCAAAAGTATTTGCATTTTAAATAGCGACTTTGTACCGTTTCTAATGAATATTTGTATTTACTGTAGAAAGGGGACCAAACTAGTGCACAATATTCTAATTTAGAGCATACAAGGGAGCTGTAAAGCAAGTCTATAGCTGCAAATGACTTAAACAAACGAGTATTTCGAATAATGTATCCCAACGTTCGATTTGCACTTCTAATTTGTGAGAATATGTGCTCAACAAAACTTAATTTACAATCATAAGTAACACCAAGATCCCGCACACTAGTTTTTCGATTATTCAACACGGAGTCAATATCATAACCAATGTTCAGAACATTTATATTTCAGGTATATGTCATAATACAGCACTTTGATACAATAATACACAATTTATTCAATTTACACCAGCTACTAATTCTATTTATATTATCCTGCAGCAATTCGCCATCTTCAGGTGATTGTATACCTCTATAAACTTTAAGATCATTAGCATACAATAGCACCTCTAAACTATGTACTTGTTTCACAACGTCATTAGAAAAGAGCAAAAATAATAAATGTCCAAGATTACTACCTTGAGGTACTCCAGAGGTGCTTATATATGGATCAGAGCGAAAACCATTTACTACAACATATTGCTCTTGATCATTTAAATAATTTTCTAAAAAACGTATTAATTTGTCTGTTAACCCGTAGCATTTAAGCTTTGACAGTAATCGCCTATGGCACAAGGTATCGAAAGCCTTAGCAATGTCTGTATAAACTATATCAACCTGAATCCTGCAGTCAAGGCGCTCACTAATGTACTGGGGCTATTTATTTTAATGTTTTTGGATTCTATGGTTTTTAAGTGATTTTCAATTAGGGTACTATAAGTCTCTCTTCTACTGTTTTCGAGATATTGACGCTTAAATAGTCACAATTTTAACTAATTTTTTTCAATATTTTTAGTAACAAATATAGGTAATACAGGTTATTACCTTATACTTTAAAATCAATTAAATATTTACCTTTTACTATATTTTATATAAGTTTTTAAGGGGTGTAAAGTTTTTTGAATTAGAAATGCATCTCAACCAAATAGAACGGTTAATTAAATGAGAATGCAATTGCAAATTATAGTGTTATAATGTTAGCTATAAAGATAAAACTTCTCGCCTTTGAAGTCTGTTTACCAGGTGTACAAAATTAACCGATATTAGGCGTGGAAAATAGTAATTATATAGTAGGTATATTGACAGGTTAATATTTGCAAATAGTTTAGAGTTTAACAACCTAGAGAATTTAAAAATAAAGGTTAACAAAAAGGTATTAACCTTTAAAAAAAATTATACGACTTACTAAAGCTGCATCTTATTACCACTCCTCGTAAGCTAATAAACTTATTATTATGTGCACATTTTAGTTTTTTTACAAACAAATCCCATATTTGTTAAACACCGCACTTATTATTTTTTTTTTTAATAAAAGCAAAACATTTAATAAACAATCCCACTTCCCTAAAAACAAAATAAATAATAAGCCATCTAAAAAAATTCACTACTGTAAATTAAAAATCGCTACTTATTCAAGCTTTTTAATCTTTTAAGAAAAGAATAAACAAACAGTCATCAAAACAATAATAAGAAGAAAATAAAATTATATTGTTAGTTCGTTAAAAGGTTGTCATAACAAAATATCCGATCATTTAGGAGATCCTTGATCAACGTTGCCAAGCCATAGTATCTAACAATCTAAAATATAAATATAAATTGTAGGTATACAGGGTATCCGGCAATATATGAGCAATCGCTCTGATTCATGTAGAACACATAAAAATAATATGACAAGTTACAACAAAAAAATTATACGACTTACTAAAGCTGCATCTTATTACCACTCCTCGTAAGCTAATAAAGTTAATATTATGTGCTCCTTTTAGTTTTTTTTTTTACAAACAAATCCCCTTTTTGTTAAACATCTCAAAATGTCCGATTATTTAGAAGATCCTTGATCAACGTTGCCAAGCCATACCTAGTATCTAACAATCTAAAATATAAACATATAATTAAAACATAAATTGTAGGTATACAGGGTATTCGGCAATATATGAGCAATCGCTCGGATACATATAGAACACAAAAATAATATGACAGGTTCCTATAAACTTTTTTCAGAAGCCCCTTTTACTTAGTAAAGTGAACTTTTAGGACGCCGCTCAAAATCGGGTTTTCTTTAATAACTTTTATAGTACCTGGTATTATAAAATAATTGTTTAATATAACAGACGTTACTAAGGACTCCTTAAAATGGAACATTATTATAACATTTGAATTAATTAGGGCGCCAGGGACAGACTTACCCTCACACAATAGTGCAAAAAAAATTACACCTAGCATATTAAAAAAATTAAATTAGTATATTTGGATAACTTAAACCTTTAGCTAAGAAATAGCATATTAAAAAAATTAAAATAGTAACTTTGGATAACTTAAACCTTTAGCTTAGAAATGTATTTTTATTAAATATTGATACATTTAAGCTTTTAAACAAAACAAGTTTTTGTGTTGTGAAAACATTTAAAAATCTTAGGTTCTCTTCTGTTGCAATTAGCACTAAAAACCTTTTCAAAAATTTTTATTTTATTCTAACGACAATAAAAATTAATGTTGCAGTCATAGGAGAAGGTTTCATAATCTTTAATAATTGAAGCTTAAAAATGCTAAAAGTTTAGTAAGAGCCGATGTTAAACTGACCTACAAATTACTTAATTCAACCTTATTTAGGCAGAAAATTGTATTTTTCGAAAGTATTGTAAAATTATTCCAGAAAAGCCCGATTTTCAGCGGCGTCCTAAAGGGCACATATCTAGAAAAAAGTCAATAGGATCTTGTCATATTATTCTATGTGTTCTATACGAATCCGAGAGATTGCCACATATTTCCGGACACCCTGTAATGAAAAAGTCTAATGTTTAACTTTAAAATGTTTGCCAAATAAATCATACTCGTAAAATAAAAAACAAAACTTTTACACCAAAATTACAAAATATATATTTTTGTTTTTCTTTAACACTAAAAACCTGCTTCTATTAAAAAGTTTTTGTTCTTTTTCTGCAAAACTTTCTTATTTTAAACATTTTTGTAAGATAGGCTTTGTTTTCTGGGTGAGAATAGAGGTAGCAAAAACTAAATTAATTACAAATTTAAAGGCAGTTTTCCTGTTTCGTGCTTTTTAAAGAAAAGTATTAATTATAATCGTTCACTTGGCTTGACAGTTTAATGTTTAAAATGTCTTAATAAGTTTAAAAAGTTTAACCTTATTATGTTCAAGAATTTTGTTTTAGAAAGTTTTCAATCACTAGTATTTAAAACTTAAAAAGTGGTTGTCAGAAATATCTGATAAAAAGATATATTAACAGTGTCTAGTAAATGTATTTAAAAATGATTAATATCTTATATAAATATTGTAAAACGACTTTCATTTTTTCAATTATTGGATTAGATTCGCTTGGAGGTGGATTGTAATTCTCTATCACTGCAACCTCGTGAAGGCTTATTGTGTATCCTTTGACCAAATGTTAGAGCACCTTATCCAAGTCGGTCTTTTTAATCAAACTCCACAAGCCTGGAACTGTCTTTTAAAGAAAATGTTGCCACTTTAGGTTCTTCCTCACCCAGCCTTGCAAACCGCAGACGACAAAGGGCTTCACAGTAGCACCATATGTGTTCTGTGGTTTCTTCTTCTTTCTGGCAGAACCTGCATTTGTTATCATCTGCCAGGCCTATTGAGTTTTGGTGTTCAGTCTGCAATGACTTGTTAATTGACCCACTATCATTCTTACTGCCTTCCGGTTGTAATTCCGGCAGTATGCTTTATGAATTTTTTCGTTTGACGCTGTCCTGGTGTTTCTTATCTATCAGTCTTAAAATACCCTTATGACTGTGTATTTTTTTTATAAAAACAAAATTATTTTGTTTAAAAAAATAAAAAAGTATTTGTCGACTAGACTTTGTATATAAATTAAATTTAAAATTTTTAAAGGAAAATTTAAGAATATATTTAGTAATATTGTGTAAAAAACGTTTCAGTCAGGTTCGTAAAGTAATACTTTGAATTAAGACAAAAAACTCTTCTTTAAATGATGTCATGAATCCTATATATATTTAAAATATTTTTTAATGAAAAAAATGCTTAAAAAAGATTTACAAAACTTTTATACATCAAAATATTGTTATGTTAAGTTAAATATATTTGTTTACATTGAGTTAAAAGTATCTATAATAATTCACTTTTAATACCAGATTATAAGGTATATAAACTGGCTGTAAAGTAACTTTAACAAACATTTTTAAATTAATTTTTAATCTTTTATTACACCAATATTTACCTTTTCTTAAATAAATTTCTTTGAAAACTTAGACGTTTAAACTTAGAATTCAATGCACTTAAGATAATATAAAACAGTAAATCACGTTTTCAAACGAGAATTTTGCATCGGAAAACAATGAATACAAACTTACTTTTTCCGAAACTTAAGTCATTCAAAGTTATTCGCTTTCTTGTTACAGCACAGCAGCGCCTTCGCTCTATGTGTCTGCTTAGAAAACCGATAAAGTTTTGATTCTGGTTCTGCCTTTTGCATATGCGACATTGCTTTTAAAAATATTTTCATTGCATCGTATTATCTTAGGAAAGTAAACCACAAAATATTTAGAAATAAAATATTTAGTCCTTAACAGTATTTGTATCATCTGGAAATAAAAATTTAATTGTAACTTATACAGGGTGACCAAGAATATGTCGCATGGTCCTAAACTAATAAATACCAAAGTTTACTCCGATTCGTCATATACGCGAGTTATAACTAAAATATGAAAAATGGTTAAGAGTACACTTTTAAAAATTTGACAAAACTGTATGAGCAAATGTTATAAAGAATAAAATTTTATGTCAATATTTAAAGTTTAGAAATTAAAGTAAACAAAATATATTTTTGTCGATTTTTTGCTTTACGCATAAACATTTTTTAAAATACCTGGCTTTAGGCAGCAAATTTTAAAAAAATATATTTATACCTAATATTTTTTTTTAATGTTGCTTTATTTATCTATTATTTAAGTTGTAATTTAATCCTCTAAATCATTTACTACACTTTTGTTCTATTTTTAGAAATAAAAGTAGGTAACTCCAGGGCATTTTTCATATTGACGTGACAACGTCTTATAATTCAATGGACACAGCATGCGGCGTTACCTCGCGCGTTCCATTTAAGGCTTAAAGTGCAAGCGAAAGTGCGAAACGAAAGGCACAATCTCGGCGTTCAGCAGCGTTCGACATCTGTTTTTCCCCTACTTGAGTGAGCGGTCCACATGGACAGCTGCTATACAATAATACATTTACATGTTATCGTCAAGTATGAAGTGCAGTGAAAAGTGCATGTGGTGTCAATTGTTTATAGCAACGATAATTGCGAACCATTTTATCAGTTTTTTCTTATGACGTTGTCACGTTCAACTATCGTCAGTAAACCGACCTTGCAGACAACTGATATTTTTTTAGTTATAATTTACCCTGTAAAAAACAAATTAAAGTAAAATTTTGTATTTTTTTAGTTTTGGACAATGCAAAAGTTAATAATAAATGCATAGTTTAAGAAGGATAGTTGTCTCTTAAAAAATAAGGAGGCTTTGATTTTTTGTTGCATTATAATGGCTGTCCTGCAAAAATTTAGTATGTAACACGTGCATAAAGTGTCTTTTTTTACTCATGATTTGCCGCATTTGCCTAATGGCTCATGCTGTTAAACTTCCCATTCCTAAAAACCCTATGCACTTGTTACATAAATTACTAACATAGTATTTGGTATAATGAAATAAATTATTTTTAATAAATACTAGTTCGGACTCCTAAAATGGTGTGCTCGTCAAACATTTGCCTTTATTGGTTTGTTAGGGGCGGACCAACCATTAACCAATAGTGTTAATCATTTTTACACCCTGTCAAATAAATAAATTAAAAAAATACCTTTTGTTACCTTAAATTCTTAGCCTAAAAAGTATATTTGTTTAATGTCAATAAATTAAAGCCTCTTCGACGAAAACCAGTTTTTGTCAATAGAATATTCTGTTGGTAGTAAAAAAATATCAGTTTTAGTTGGTTTTTATTTGTACGACACTAAGAAATAATGTTGCAGCGTTGTAAAAAGTCCCCTCCCCATCTTCGATTAGTAGAGCTAGAGATTTTATAAAATACGGGAAAGACTATGTCGATCCGAAAAACATAATTATTTAATTTTATTATCAAGCTTATTTAACCAAAAGTTGTTTTCCTTAAAAACGTTTTATTTAATTAATACCATACAGGTGTACCTTTTTAACCTAAGGGTTAAGGCTATTTAAATATTCGTTTTTATTCCTTTATTATACAGGGCGTAAATAGTTGGTACTATTGTGCTAGGGTTAGTTCGCCCATGGCGACGCACAGTGATTTAATTATATGGGCTATCCGGACAAAAATCGCTACTCCTCTAATACATACCCGATTTTAATGAAATAAAAACTATTGTGTAGCCTATGCATAAAGCTACATCGCAAAGTTAAAAGATGTCTTAAAAAGCATTTTAATATGGAGAGAATAAAAAATAAAAATCAGTAAAATTTAAAAGCACTGAAAACACATATAATTATCTATAGAAATTGCAAATTTCGGTTCTCACATTAAATATGTCGTTGTTTAAGAGGCCCATGAATTTTTAAAACTAGTAAAAAGAAAAAGTAACTTTTAAAACTTAAAAAACATAATTTTGCTTAAATTTAAAATTTTTAAATTATTAGTGGTTTTAAATTGCTTATTTCCTGTTGAAGTCTCAAACTCTCATTTTTACTAAATCTTTATTTTCTTTGATAAAAATAAATTTTATTGGGCGACAAAAAAGTTGAAGAAGGGCGAGGATTACTCTACAAAATAGTACCTTCCTTGTCTGTCAATTTAAGGTGGCACATAGCAACTAAAAACAAATACTCATAAGTCATTTCTATGGAACTAAATGTTTGTTTGTGGGTACTATGTCCGGAGCTTTCATCGAAACCGTATTTACATGTCAGAGTCAAGTCTCCATTATTTATCTCCTTTTTATCTGTTATTTTTAATTTACTTGTTATATATGTTAATGTAAAATCAAGAAGTTCTTGTATTTTATTTCATATCCTTGTTCTGTAGTTAAAATTTTTTTGGTAATAAATTATCTGGAAACTGTCGCAATTTATAAATACTGGGTAAAAATTCCAAACACACGTTATTGATAATCGACCTGAGCAAATTTAATTTGCTTTGAGAAAGATCTAACTGAAGATACAACGCTAGAGGTTCTTGTAAAGTTAATGATTGTTTTTAGGCTCATAAAAGTTATCCCGAAATTGACTTTTCTTTGAGAATTCTTGAACTGCAAAAAAAGTTCTTCTAAGGTGTAATTAGACGCCAGTTCTTTAATACGCCCCTTTTTAGTTGTCTCATCACTTGACTTACCAAAAGGTACCTTAGGTCTACCACGGCAACTGCTTGTTTGCGTTGAAATTCTACCTGTATTAGGCTGTTTTCCTATAATGTTTTTTAAATGAATTGCTCATATACATTTCAGAGTTAAGCCATTTATTTTCCTTGGTAAAAACTGTTCTTTCTTGCGGAAATTCTTCTGCCACTTTAAATTCATTTTACCACAAAAATACCAACGGATTTTTGAATTTCTCGTCTAGCTGTCTTAGTCGGGTTTTCCAATTTAAATAATTTTAATACTTTTTAACCAATTTATTTTTTTTCTTTTTTAGGCAGTAAAATCCACGTATCCACCAAATCTTTATTTTTTATTTGTGTCAAAGTATCTAAAAAAATAAAATTTTGGGATGAAGCGCAACTTTGCGCAAAAAAGACTTATATATTTGGTTAGAGCACCGTTTTAAATATTAAACAACACTAAATTTTAAAAGGCACCTTTTGGGACCTTTTACGAAAAATGCAGTTTTCTAAAAATATGGCTATTCTTAAATAAAATTTTACTAAAACCAGAAAATTATTTTAAAAAGGAACATACCTTGCTCAGCATTTGACATATTGAATGAATTAAACTATAATATATCTAAACGTTAATAACGAACAACCATACAATGGTAAAGACTGCTTAAAATTGGGGAAAAAATGTACAAATTTTTTAAGGTAGACTTTATCATATATTTACTGAAAAGGTAGCAAAAACAAAAATTAAACTTGGGTATTTCTGTATGCAGAAGAGAATGTAGTTTAAATTTTGTGTTTAATTCTTTCAAGATACTGATTCCCAATTTTGAATTATTGTCCATTTTTCGAATCACTGTGCGACGTAACGAATGCACATGTTTTACAAGGACACCATTCTCAAGTAGAATATATCATATTAAAAAACTTTGTATTATACACAGTAATTTAAAAACCTGTCTCCAATGGCGTCCTTTAAAAGCCCATATCTCTGTAAAGAGGGGCTTTGGAAAAAAATTGTATGGAAACTCACATTATTTTCATACCTTTAACATAAATTCGAGGTTACCAGGGGCGCAAAGCGCCGAGGTGAATCATTTCTCCAGACAGTAACAAAACTTTTCACCGAGGTTTGTACATTACTTTATTAACAAGCATTTTTGGGTTTTCAATTAATTTATTTTATCCAACACTTACATATATATATATGTAGATATTCATAATTGATCAGATTTTGAGGATATAAAGTGTACTAAAAGTCACTAGTGAGCTAAAGTACCCTTTAGCTCACTAGTGAATTAAAGACAATACAAAATTTTATTGCTGGTGTTGACAATGACAAGTAACAAATAATGGATGACGTTTTCAAATTATTTTCGATATTAAAAACGATTTATACGAAAGTGTTGGATAAAATTTTGTATTAGACACGTGAGTTATTACATATAAGTCACTTAAGAAAATTACCTCTCTCGCCCTTCGGGCTCGAGAGTTAAACTTTTCTTGCGTGACTTATATGTAATATAACTCACTTATCTAATAAATAACTATTAAAATGTGTTAACCCAATAAAATGATTTTTAGTTTGTCAAATAATTACGCTACCAGACATTTATCGCGCGTAAAGGTGTCACATAGGTTGTCTAAAAAATGAAACAAGATGTCAAGTAAGCAAACTTTTGAATTTTTGCGACTGTCGCTAGTGTTACTTTTACTTTCGGCCCATGAAAAGAATATTTGCTTCCGTGAGCCAAAAATAAAAATCAGGAACAAACAAACTTTTAAAAAGTCCAAAATGTTAACATTACATACTAAGGAGCCATTTTTATTAATTCCAGTATTACTACTACAATTCATCATTATCTTCTTAGTCTTCATCTTCTTCTGATGGACCAACAACTTCAAAATCATCACAGCCGTCAGTGACATCAACACTAACAGATACATCCTCGAGATTTTCCGAGTAATATTTATTTTCTTTATTCACCATTCGATAATGCATATTAGATTGACATATTGATGACATATTAAACTAAGAATCACGATTGACTGCGTGCTAAGGTATGTACATGTACAGGAATAGCTTTACACTCTGCGCCCTCTATCTCGGATCCGTTCGCGGTACAAAAAAATGCCCCACATCGAATTTGTAGAGAATTTTGTGCTCTACAATCTAATAATAAATAATAATGCAATTACAGGTAAAATAAATGAGATATTCGTAAAAACTTATTTTTTCGACCTTTGACCTGTCATATTTCGACTTCTTTACACGATATCATATTTGTAGAGTAATTTTTGTACCAAAATAAAGGTATGCTTAGGTATTCAGCTTATTCCGTAAGATTCCGAGGTGAAAGTCTAAAGTGACTGGGCTATCAGGACAACGGAAAAAATTGTTACTAATTTAAGTTAAAGGAAAATTCGGTAGGATTTGTTTACAAATAAGTTTCACTTCCATATAAACATTTTATATGTTAAAAAAATCCAGTGTAATTTTGACTGAACATTAGCCATTTTAATTATTTCCAGAAATGTTTATATGTTGGCATAGTAACAAATATTTTTTCATGTATTATTTGTTGTTTTATTTCTGATTGGCATTTTGAAGTACGCACGAAATTTTTAATGTTAATTTTGTCAAGGGTTCTCAGAAAAAAGAACTTCTGGTAATTTTTTCGTTGTCAAGATAACGGATCTAGCTAAAAAATTTCTGATTTGCTTTAATACCCACTACGCCAAAATTTTGCATATGCTCGATTTTCTCCGTAAGCTTGAATACAAAAATGCTTCAATTTAAATGGTCATATCTCTTTTAATAATTAGGTTACTAAGACATTTAAAAAAGAAGATTTTAAAGAAAGGTGAAGTTATAACTTTGGCGTAACCGTTGTTATTTACTGTTAACAATACATTCTACAGGATAATTAAAAATTTTTGACAAAAATAAATACATTTTAATCGCTCTTTGTGATGCTGTTAAAAGACAGTAATCTTATTTGCGAATTAATTATACCCTTACTTATTTCTGATGTTTTATCATAACAAATAATAATTGTATTGAATTTTATGGAGAAAATCAAGCATAAATATGCGATATTTTTGTCCATGAGTGTATATCAGGATTAAATTTTTAGCCATAGTTTCCCAAGAGCATAAATTTTTCAAAATTTTTTTCGGGGTCGATTTTTCTCAAAAAATTGCAACTGAGTAATTTTTTTTTATTTTAATAGAAGCTCGTAGGAAATTCAGTAAAGAAAGGTAATTCCAGTAATAAATTATTTAAAATTAGAACTAAATGCGTAATATATCTGTAAGGAACATTATTCGCGATTCAAATTTAAAAACATAATGTTGCAAACAGAGTTGGGTAGTATTGAATTCTCGTTATTCTGAATACTATTCAGACTACATTGGACTGGTATTTGAATACGAATACGAATAGGTTTTGCTCAGTATTTAAAATTCTGTAATGTATAAGTACCGTGTTTGAATGATAGTATTGGAATATAGGTTTTGAGTATTCGAATACCGGTATTCCCAGTATTCGAATACCTCGATTCCCACTATTTGAATACAGGAATGTAAATACTAGGATTTGAATACCGAGATTTAAAGTATTCGTCGTATAATTGGTTGGGTGAGGAACTTTCTGCTTGCTCTTCAAAATATAAATATTGAATGTGGAGAGATGTGGATCAAGGGGTAAGAACCTTTTTTATTGCAGACACAACAAACCCGAAATGCATTTTAGACCATCGTCGAACGCATGAGGTAGTTTTGCATCCAACTTCACAATAGACATCAAATGAAAAACAAACCTCACTTTTTAATTCGTACCGTTTTGTGTGCTGTTGAAAAAACCGGTTTGTGCGCAAGCAAGTTGAGGGTAAACGCATCTGGTGCCAAATAGACTACCCGCATTATCGGAAAGAATTTGTTGACGGCGTCCTGGTTTTCTGTTCGAAGTACGGTAGCTAATGAGCGTCACGGTCAGAACGAGGACAAGAGGTACGGGGTGCCGATGTTTGTATTTTGCCACGGCTTTTAAGTGCGCATGTTCGTCCACCCATCTGTTTTTAAAATACGAAAAATGCTTCTTGCCACTGCGGATCTAAATGTATATAGCAATATGGCTCTGATAGATATTAAAACATTTTGCCTAACTGTGTTGTCAGCGACATTTCCATTTATTAAACTTACAGGTAAATAAAACGACTTCCGAAAAAAAAATAGGTTGTTGTCATAGCAAAGCAACATATCAACATACAAGAATCTGCTTTGCTAAAATTACCAGGCGTAAAACATAATATGCTTGACGTCTTACATCCGATATATTGACACTTGTAAACAAAATACCACATTTCATCTCAGCTGTAGGTGTGAAGGTTGCCAAAAACAAAATTACACATAAATTAACTTAAGTCGATTTTGAAGTGTTTGTTTATTGTTTTAATAAGACAGAATCCTAAAATTTATTATTTTTGTAACTACCTACATAACTTTTTAGGAATTGGAATAAATTATAAGATTAACATGCATTAGTCTGCAGTCTGTGTCATATTTTAAATAAAACCAGTTAAGAGCAAGTTGAGCTTGCGCAATTAGTGTTTCCTACTCAGGACTTTATCAGCAAGCAGTCGTTCGACCAAATTTATATAGGCATACTTACGATGAGACTTGCCTTGGATTCTACCTGAAGGTAGGTACAAAGTCGGCGAGTAAGACCGATGTTTAGCATACACATCTTCTGCACCCATTTGCACCTACCTTGTTACGCTATGGGTTATTTAAATTTTGATCAGTGTTATGTGAGTTCCGGTCTATGCACATATTTTTATTAAAATTATTTTGTTTTTATATGGTTCAACATTACTGGAGGTCACTGTATAACACCGACAGAATGTTATGCAAAGTTTCTAAAACGCCTTTTCTCCCATTTCTCACTTTTAGAAAATGGATGCTGAATTCAAACTATGTCATTAAAGCATCAAAATGAAGCAGACTGTCCCCTATTTTATGAATTAAATTTTATTTGCCCTTAGAGTAAACTTTTGAGGGGACTTTGTTAAATCTTTCCTTTGAGGTTTAAATCCTATTTAGCGAAATTAGGTGTTCCTTTTTATGGTCGACCAGAAAATTATTTATTGTATGGTTAGGAATATGGCTTAAAAATATCACTTGCCTAGTTTACACCGGGAGAACCAAATTTTTAGTTCGAGGTCTAAATGACGTCACGCGTACTTTATAACACTTGAGTATTAAAATTTGCTACTCCAATTCAGTCCTTCTCAAAATGGGGGACCAAATATGATTTTCCTTGGTGTAAACACGTCGGACTTTTTTAGTGGACCAAAATGACAGCCTTGATCTTTGACAGTGCGCATTTCGATGAAAAAGACGTTGAATTTCGGTCTTAACCTAATAATTTTGTTGTTTGTTTAAATTTTTTAAAATTCTGTTGATATTTAACCAAAACTGTTTGGGTATTCTTTTTTCATATGGAATTTAAAAGCGATACAGTTTTAAAAGATAAAAACGAGGTTAGGTTCTGATCATATGCTCAGCTGTGATTTTGGTACTAGGATTAAACGTAAATTAAATTGATCCATAAACTAAGTTGGTGTAAACACTAGTCAACTAACAAAAATAAGTCCTAGGTTTGGTCCACGGATCTAATTGGTCCTCGCGGTGTAAACTAGGCTACTGAACCAGGTGTGTTAAATGGAAAAGGGGTCAGGATTTTAAAAAAATCTAAATCAATATCTTTATTTATTGGTAGAATTTTTTTAGGCCACTCTGGAATGTTCAACATGGCAGATTTTTTTTGTCGCCATAGGAACTGTTCACAGTACAATACCTCCTATATTTATAAGTTTGTATGATAGACAGATTAGTGCTGAAGCCTTTGAAAAAGGTAACAAGTAAAAAAATATATTAGAATGAAACCCATTAAAAGGTAGAACATATAACAAAAATGCAAAAAACGGGTTTGCTTGATTTTCTGCAAAACTAAAAGTCCTATGGAAAAAAGTGTCATGTAGTCGAGTCAATGAAGCTGTAAAACAGGCACTCGTAGCGTAGGAAGTCTTCAATAACAGCTCCTATTTTCATTAATAAATTGACCACCAATAAATTATATTTTAACAGTGACCCAAAAATGTGTGGAGAAGAAAATTTTATTTTTTTTTAAATGGAATGCCCTGTATATTATGTCACCATTAAAAGGTCTTTTAAAAGCTTTACAAAAATACCACATTTAATAGTTTTTAAAATGACCACCGAAATCTGAAAAATAATAGATATAATTTTCCACATCCTACCTACGGCACTAAAGTGAGACTGTAGATGTAATGGAAATTATACCTACATTTAAATGGCCATATTTCCGAAACTATTAAAGTAAATGTGGTATTTTGGTAAAGCTTTTTAAAAGAACTTTTTAATGGTGGCATAATATACAGGGTATTCTATTTAAAGAATTTTTTTTCACGCATTTTTGGTCCACTTTGTATCTGCAAAAATATATTTTTTTGACGGTTTGCATAATTTTCTAATACTCTTGTATTTAAAGTTACTTTTTAACTTTTATAATATACTAGATAGGCGCTGTCTAAGTATATGGACCAACCCTGTACATTTTTCCAAAAACAGTACAGTTTTTTTATGCGAAACTTTCAAATGCCTTTATTTACAAGAAAAATGAAGATATTTTTGCGAAATGTAAGATTTGTCGATAAAATGTGATCAAATTTACAAAAAAAAATACAAAAAGAGGATTTGCCTTTAAGTTTTGATTTTCTCTGGGGGAATAACGAAAACTAACTTTTTTCCCAGTGGCAGCAAGTGTTTCTCTTACGACCAATAGCATCTGGTATACATTTGGTGTGGGTCCCATGTCTCAAATTTTAGATATAGCACTTAGAATATCCTAGTTGCGCCCCTGTCTAAATTTATTCACGATCAAAATGTGACAAAATAAAGTCGGACACCTTGTATATTGATTTGATTTTAAACAGTAATTATTATTAAATCACTAACTTACCATTATACACTAAGGCAAAAAGGCTTTCTTGACAAGAAGTTGAGTATCGAACACCACTAGCTTCGCTGACGTCGGTATGAGATCGTAGCATTTGTGAAACTTGAAGAATTTGACGAATATTTGAGATTCATCTTCTTCTGCAATAAATAAATTGAAATTAATTTAAAATATTTTTTATTAAGTAACTTATTATATTTTATTGGTGCGCTTGTGGCGGCTTCGGTTGTATCGGCGAGCGTCGATCTCCGGAGTTAAGCAGTGGAATGCGCGCCCATAATTTGGATGGGTGTCCGGCGACAGCGGTGTTTTGGGCAGCGGCACACGGTGTTTCTGCTCGGGGAAGCGGACTGAGCAACAACCATCCAAGTTATGGAATGAATGGTGTGTGAATGAGAAGGAGTAGGGGTCAAGGTACAATAAGCCTTCAGGCTGCAGTGCACCACCTGGGGGCGGTCGTCGGACCTGGGTGGGATGACCCCGAAAGGGTGAAAAAAAACTTATTATATTTTATGTGATTCTAAAACTAAAATCTAAAATTAAAACTATTGGAAAATATACAGTGATCTTTTTAAAAGTCCTTCCACCCCTTAACTTTCGAATGAGACGAGAAATCGAGATTAGGTAAAATTTAGGTAAATTAAAAGAAAGAAATATAATAAGTAAGTAACCGACACATTTTTAGCATTTATTACCATTTTTTGTTGTTAATACGGTTCAAAACATTTTAAGGGATATTTTTCTAATTCTTTTCTGTCTTACAGCTGCTAACAAGCTTGTCTAACAGCTGACGACATTATATTGTGAATCAAAAAAAATAAAAGCGCTTACCGCCAATGACAAATGACATAAAAAAAATTAATATAACTTATAAAATGGCAACTCCAGTTTAAACAAAAATGCGCATTATCTTTAATGGCAGGTAAATGAATCCTTCACATGGTTTCCACACATGCTATTGTTATTGTTATCAGTATATATTTTGTTTGATTTTTAACCTCAAATTCGGCTATATTTCCCCCTTCTTGTTTTTTCATCCTGTTAGACAGTGGTTAGACATCTCCCGACGCCGCTAACAACCGCTGTGAGCTGCTGTAAGACGACGTCATTGATTTGTTAAAAAAATGAAAGTGCTTACAGCTGCTGTAAGCAGCTAACGAAGAAAATATCCCTTTAAAAACATTACCTTCATCAATTTTAAGCGAAGAACCAATTCTAAAACGGTATTTACCAATCGGTTGTGTTGACGTTTAAACAATGTATTATACGTCAAAGTTTTCACCAATTATTACCGCGGTTATAATTGGTTGAACAACTAAAATTGATACTTTTCTTGCTAAACGGTGAAGTCATGTACGTTGCGTATTTAACGGTGTTTGAATACATCCCGGACAATGGTTTAAAAACAATATACTTATCTCTGTCGGGCGGGCGTATGCATTATACTAATTAAAAACGTTCTTTCGGTCATTTCTTGTAAACTTTTTACATGGTAAGTATAAAATGTTTATATTCGGTGTAAAGTGTAAACTAAAGTACATATAAACCTTAAAAAATACATTATATTCATAACCTAAAAATTTACTGGGCTGTGACGCAACGGTTTGAAAAGCTACATTTTCTTGATTCTCATATTTATATTGTCATTTTCGATACGGTTTGAACCACTGACAGAGACAAGAATGAGACGAGTAACTGGTCCTAACAATTTGTCCATTGTATTTATCTCTTTCTGGTTTAACGCAAGTTCCAATAAATATGTCTTTGTCTTTCATCATGGCAGGCTATCGTAGATGGAGCAATCATTGCTTTGCCCTGGTTGCCAAGTTGTTTACAATTTCTGCATGTAAACTTTAATGTCCTTTTTGGCTCGCATCTAATTAAGAGAAAGAAAATATACCATGAATCGAATATTTTTAACTTGACAACGTTGCCGCAGGCAGTCACACCGAAATGTTTTTCGATATTTGTGTTTGATATTTTTCCATGGCCGATTTGTTTGGACAGTTTGTTTACATTTTCTGTGATTTATTGTGTGTTTCGTGGTTTTTTACCTTTAATTGGACTTTGAATATTGACTTTTATTAGTGATCACAGTGTATATATTAGATTTGTGCTTTTCAACAGATAATTTAAGGTAATATTGACATGGTTATCTGTAAGAAAAAATCTTTATAAAAACCAAATAAATGACATTTTTAATTAGGTGTGTGTAATTATTGAACTAAACCCCAATATTTTATATTAATAGGAAACAAAAACAAGTACCTAACATTAAGGGCAAAAATAGCACAGTTATATAATTTGAATTTGGCGGGCAAACGATAAAGTCGACTCACGCGCCATCTGCGTTTACCTTCCTTGAAGACAGACAAGGAAGGCCCAGCAGCTATCTCTCTCTCAGATAATTTATTTATATTTAGTTGCTAGTCTCATTCTTGTCTCTGCCACTGAGGCGAATACGGTTAGCAAGAAAATTTGACTTATGTCTTTGGCTAGACATTAACGACAAATCCTTCCTTGACTTTTTTTTGTTCCAGCGATACGGTGGTTTTATTACCACTTTAAATATTTCTTTAAATTTAAAGCAATGTTATAAGTTACAAATGTAATTTTAAATTCTTCGAAACTAGGTCAGGGATATTCATTTCATTTTCATGAAGAAAATAAAGCAAAATTATTTCGTTTTGAGTTTCCCATGTGGCCGTTAAAAACACATAAACGTTCTAGGATAATAGCCACAATATTACATCGTTTAAATTCTCGTAGTATAAATTTCGTGCACTCACAGTACATGTGGAGTATTTACTGTGCAATTACTTTTAGATTATTAAACTGGACAACTATAAAACTACGTGAATACAGCAATACATAAATTATCAGCTAAAATAAACGTCCGTTTTTACAACTAATTATGGGTCCTTTATTTGCCACTGTAGAAACTTAAACGGGATTTAATGCCAAAGTTATTTGCGCCTTGATAATCTGCACAATGTTCACTAAGACAAACAAAATAGTATATTCGGGACATCTTTAGATGGTCTGTAATAGAAGGAAATTATATTATTACTCTTACTGAAAGCTGCTAGAGAAAAAATTATATTAAATAATTTCTCGGGGCAAAAATCACGAAAAATTCCGAATTGGATTTATTAATCAAGCAAATTGGTTGATGTAAGAGTTTAGCCGTCAGGTCACATTTTTTTCTAACTTTGAAAAATAAAAAACATCCGAAATTTTAACGGTTTTGTTGAAAACGTAAAAATACAGCCAAAAACCGTTTTTTTGGAAAAATCCCCGAAGAAATTTCATAAAAGTAAAAATATAATTGTGACTTGTCATTCCCTTGCTATATATGGTTTTTCGTTATAGTTTTGGTGCCTGAGCCATAGATAACCCACATTTAGATTCGCAGTGGCTAAAGCTTTTTGGGGTGCAGGTGAGTACCCAAGCGAACAAACATATTTTCTTGCCCATAAAACGTAACTTTTGTTAGCGCATGTGATAACTATTGGCACTCCATGCAGATAAGTAGCCAGAGCACGAATTTGTCGTCAGTTTTGGTCCATTACCCTTCAGTCTTTGCAAAATATCCGAGAAAAACCGTGCAATTTAAGGATTTCTCCCCACTCTTTGAGGTAAATAAAATGTGACCGGATGTCCAAATTCTGTCCACAGATTCGTTTTTAGGAGGCAAAAAAACATACATCACATTTTTGGGTCAGATATTTTTTTGTAGGGTGGTGTGTTTAATATTGTTTGCAAAATAATTCCAAAAACGTATATTTAAGCGGTTTTATTCTATTTTTTTGCCGTTGGCCGAAAGCAGAATAATACGTACTAAAACATTAAACAAAAATGTGTTTAATCTTGGTTAAATCAGAACATGTTTACTGCTGCAACCACGGGTTTATCTGAAATCACATTTGTCAACAAAGCGATCGTGCCCAAATTTAAAGTTTACGGCTATTTAACAATGACAAAACAGTTGGTACAGCAACGATAAATGCAAAAAAAAAGATAAAAAAAGTTTTGCCAGTAATTTTTCTCTAATTCTAAAACTGATTTATGTTATACAGGGTATAAGATGGAAATGCGTGTAGAATACTTTATAGCATGCCTGTGAAGTCAAAATAGATTGACTTAATACAAGTTAGTTAATTTTAATTTGCTGGGGGTACCGCATATTTTGTGATCTAATCTCTCATACTTTGACAGAATGTGGTCTTCTGTTTCAATCTCTGTTCCACATCATGATACAATGAATACAAGGTAATATTTTGCGCATGACGTTTATCAGGTAATCACCGTCTTTAACGTAGTAATGAGAGAAAATTTGTAACCAAAGTTGAAAACATACGTTTGTATTCATGTTTTTAGAAGTTTGTTTGGCGTTTTACTTTGCTTTTCGGCAGTTTTATGACTTCATAACTAGTTAAAGTATAAGATAATTTACTTTTAAGTGCTTTAAACAGTGGTTTATTACATAAGTTCCTTTTATGCCTAATAATAACATTTTAAACTAGTTAATATCAAATAATTTATTCTTATATTAACTGTTATATTATTCTAAAAACCTATTTTTTAAAATCTCCTTTTGATCCTGCCTTGTATTCGTTGTATCATGGCTCCACATGTACCGATCTTCAAATTATATGAAGCACAGAGCGAAACAGTAGCTCACATTCCGATAGAGTATGAGGCATTGAATCACAAATAACTATCTTCTGGGATTTTAGAGTGCTCCTGAAAGTATACGTTACTCAGACTATCTTCAAACAACCAGGGTACTGGAATAGGTTAAGTAAAACTAAAGTATGGTACAATAAGCCTCTTGAACTGCAGCACTACCGGACATGGAGAAGGCTCTTTGAGAAGAAAAAAATTATCGCGCCGAAAGTGGAGGCAACTCTGACTTTGACCAAATTTGGTATACGGGGTTTTCCTGGGGCGTTCATCATGAAGCCAAAAGAATTTTTAGTCAATATAATTTCGTTTTCGAAGTATCCATCATCAAATTTGAAGTCGAACTAATCTCATTTTTATTATATTCCTCCCTTTTACCACCAAATTTTTGATTTTAAAAATTTTAATGGTTCACTTCTAAAACTACTGCAACTGATATCAATAAAACTTGGCTTTAGCAATTTAATGCAGAAAAGTATAAATTACGGAGAAAAACGGGGTTTTAAAAAGCATTAGTGTGCCACTTTGGCTTCAATATCACAAATTGTGTGCAAAAAGAAGGGGAAATATGGAAAAAAATTAGATTTTCAACTTTGATAATGGATATCCTAAAAACGTAACGTTTCCGACTAAAAACACATGACAATGCAAAGAAATGTTAATTTTTTACGCAAAGACCATGCATCGGACAGAATCAAAAGACAAATTGCTCAGAAATGAGTTAAAATCATAAAAGTAAATTAGGTTCCAAGAAAAGCATTGACGGAGCACATTTTTCTTTTAAAATATGTAGTTAAAATACCGCCCATCCTAATGATCATTTGTGTTTTGAAATCATTAGTAATGAACTTATTTCTAACCTTGTTCAAGTAGCTCGGCCAGCCACTCTTTGTACGCTTGAGATATGTGCTCGAACTCCTTGATCTGATCTATACGATATACCTCTTCTTCTTCGGCTATAGGGGGCAGTACTAGGCGAAAATGATTCGAGTAGAGATGCAGCCGCAACATGAGAATCGAGGTAGATAACCAACATTGCGTAGTTTTCCGATTTCACACACGGGCACACTACCGAACGGTGCGTTTGTCATAATTGCAGTTCATTAAATGCGTTTTGCAGTTGGTGTTTTTCAAAACGTCCTAAGCTACTTACTACTTATATACTGTTTCAGTAAAATTGTAAAAAAGATCCCATAATTTTTAAATGTCATGTACTGTACATTGGACTGAAACAAAAAGACTTTGTTTTTTAATATATCCAAAATATTGTTCAAGGTGACAAAATACCGTAATAATAAGTTTAAGCCCCTAATAAAAATATTAAAGGGTCCTATTTTCGCGACTAACAGTTTTTTACAACAATCTTTTTTTTAAATGTAAAACTCGAAAATTGTTGATCTAAAAAAATCCCAACACAAATTCTTAAAGAAAATTATATTTCCTACAAAAGCTTTTTTTAACACGCTTTTATTAGCTTGGGTTGTAACTATCTATCTATCTATGTAACGGAATCTTTGAGCCTAATTTTTACCAACTTCCAGCGATTCAATTTCTTTGAAACTTTGCACAAGTATCAAGGACCGATGACAATGCAATAATTTAAAAACAGTATCCCGTTATCCTGATTAGCACCGCCAGAATAAATAAATTCCTTTTTTTTTTAATTATGGCGAATGCGCAAGGGCAATTGATGCATAGCTTGCTGCGTTTTTAATTGACTATGTGTCTCTTGACAAAATGGCGAAGGAATTTTTTAGTGAATAAACTGGAGCATTTATTTTTAAAAAACTAATTGATATATCGAACTAAAAAATGAAAAATAAATAATAGTTTAAAAAACTAAAAAACACGCTTTTATATGCAACCGAACTAAAAATTAGAAAATAATTTTTCATTACAAAGAGTTTGTCATTTCAGAATAAAAGCGTGGGGTGCTTAATATATTAAATGTTATAATTATTCTATTTGCAAATATCTATGAGGGAAAAGTTATGAAAAAATAGTAAAATGCACCCCACGCTTTTTACTCTGAAGTGACAAACTCTTTGTAATGAAAAATTATTTTCTAATTTTTAGTTCGGTTGCATATAAAAGCGTGTTTTTTAGTTTTTTTAAACTATTATTTATTTTGTCAATTGTCATCAAATAGGCCGGTTTTATGTAATCAGGCTTTAAACATTTAACCATTTTTTCAATTTTAATTCTTGAGTTTGGATTTTTGTTACTACTACAAATATTAATATTTAAATAAATCCAATCATATTTTTAAGGAAAATTGCATGAGCTATAAAAATTTACTCCTTCAAAAGTTGACGTTAAAGTTAAACTCAAAAGTAATTTAAACGTCAAATATCTTTTAAAGAAGTTAATTTATTGAAAAATGTAACAAGACCTTTTTTTGTAGTGGATTGGATTTATATAAATATTGATATTTGTAGTAGTAACAAAAATCCAATCTCAAGAAGAATAACACAGCCCCACAAAAGTAAAAGTTGGTGGGCCGAAAGACCAGACCATAATTTCTTTATTTTTTAGAGTCGCTGAATCCGAATCTAGTGTTGGTTTGACCCCATCAGGTCATGGTCAAGGTTATTTCAAGGTAAAATCATCAAAATTCATCGAAAATAGACCGCAAACGTGGTATCTTTATGTTTTTGGGGACGCTGAATCTGAAACCGGAATCACTTTGACCACATCAGGTCATGGTCAAAGTCATTTCAAGGTCAAATCATCCAAAATAAAAACCACAACCGTGGTGCCTTTGTGTTTTGGGGTCGCATAATCCGAATCCGGGAGGGCCAATTTGACTAGGAATTCGGATTTAGCGACCCAAAAACCCCAAGATATGCTTTTGGTGCATTTACGATAACTTCTAATCATTTGACCTTAATATGACCTTGATCTTAACCTCATATGGTCAATTTGACTACGGATTCGGATTCAGCGACCACGAAAACATAAATATACCACGATTCTGGTCCATTTTCAATAAAATTTGATTATTTGACCTTGAAATGACCCTGACCATGACCTGATGGAATCAAACTGACCCCGGATTCGGATTCAGCGATTCCAAAAACATAAAAAATATCGCGATTGTGGTCCCTCTTCAGTATATTTTGATTATCTGACCTTGAAAATACCTTGACCCTGAACTGATGGGGTCAAACCGACCCCAGATTTCGATTCAGCGCCCCCAAAACTTAAAGATACAATGGCCTGGTCTTTCGAACCTTCAACTTTTTTATGATGGGTTGTGATTGACCTTAAAATGACCCTGACCCTGACCTGATAGGGTCAAACCGACCCCGGATTCGGATTCAGTGACTTCAAAAACATTAAGATACCATGGTCTACTAATCTAGTCTTTCGGACCACCAACTTTTATTTGATTGTGGGGCTGTGTAATTGAAAAAAATGTTTAATGTTTTAAGCCCGATTATATGAAAACGGATTAGTTGACGACAGTTTTCGAAGAAAGCTTTTTCGAAGGGAATTTAATTCTTCTAAGAATGTGTGTGGTAAAATTTTTAGATCAACAATTTGCAAGTTTTTCATAAAAAAGGGTGTTGTCAAAAAACTTTTTAGTTAGTCGCGAAGATAAACCTCCCGATATTTATATTAAGGGCTCAAAGCTTCACGACGTTTCTTTTGCCACCTTGAATAATATTATTGATATATTTAAAAAAAACAAAGGTCGATTTTTTTGGCCAAGTCTATTGTATGTAGATACTGTCCCAACGCGACAAACAACACTTTAATACAACTTAATTAAAATTTGCCACGGCTCTGGTTAAACCGGAAGTGATAGACAGAAGTTGATACAGGGTTACCAATAATAGGCTACCCATTTTAATATGGGTGTGTGAGAAACACCCGGTATACCTAATTAATTATTATTTTTTTAGTTTACCAAACAACTTTTTATCATACTAAATTACAGCTAACTCTTTGGGATTTATGATAACTTATAAATATTTGGCTAATTTAATTCTAGTTTTTAAAACACGACTTCTAAATGACTGCCACCAACTTCAACACATTTTTCAAGATTTTAAAAAGTGGCTTATTACCGGCACACGATTTTTTCCTGGGGGATATTAAAAAGCTAATTAAGTACAATCGAGAAACTCAAAGTCAAAATTCGTGAAAAGGTAAAGAAATAAACGAAATGTTGGCTACGCCGTGTAATAAACCACTTTTTATCTAATATTAAAAATGTGTTAAAGTTGGTGGAGGTCATTTAGAAGACGTGTTTTTAAAAGCTAGAATTAAATTAGCCAAATGTTTATAAGTTATCATAAATAAAGATTTAGCTGTAATTAGATAGATATAATAGAAAGTTTGTTTGGTACAGTAAAAAATGTTTCAAATATTAAAATGGGTAGCCTATATATGTCAGACTTACGTCTAGCGCCTACCCTAGCATTGATCCCGAATCGCAGCGCGACTGTTGTAATATGCCGAAAGAAGGAAAATAATTTGATTTTGTATAAATTTTTGTTAGTTTTTTAATAAAAACTAGAGTTAACTAACCAGAACGTCGACCAAACATTATTTCAGATACGTAACGCCCCAAAAACCTCCGAATGCCAAAAATCATCAATTCGGCAACATTCGGGATTGAGAGTAGGCGCCAGACGTAAATATATATCATGGGGAACCCTGTATTTCAAAGCAAGACAATTATGGGCTGGATAGTGATTTTGTTGTCACCCGGTATAATAAGTGATAATTAGAAGACACCCTGTGGACTTTTTTCATTTATGGTGTTGGTAAGAATCTTTAAATACAAATATGTTTAGCGATTATAATTGGCAAACTGATAAGGACAAAATTTTGAATGCAGATAATAATAATAATTCCAAGGTTAAATTTAATCTATTTTATTTACCCTTTAAAAATTATCTTTTATCTTTTTATCTGGATTGGAACTATACTATGACAATATATTGCTGTAGTTCCTATTTATTTTCATTTATTCTTTATTTTAAATACAATTAATTCTTATTCTGCAAGTACGCGCCTTGCGGTTTTTCAGTTATTGATTTTACTGTTTGTAAATTGACTTTCAAAAAAATGTTTTTTTTTTAAATATTTAAACATCGATTAAGGGTACATCTTAAAAATCGAATCCGATTGAACGGATCGCATTGAACCTAATACCGTGCCCTTCGTCCTAGAATTTATCGGATGCAGATAATCTGGTTCTAATATTCTTTTAAATTTAACAAAGAAAAGTATATACATGAGAAAGAATACAAACAAATAATAATAAACTTCCAACCTTACTTTTGTGGAGTTTTTTAAATTAATTTTATTTAATTTCAAAAATAAGACAAAATAATAACTCAAATCACCAAAGAAACACTATCACAATATTTTAGCAAATATTTAAGCCTATTTTATTTTTCATTATTTCGTTTTTACACTAATCAGCTGTTTTAATTAACTGTCATTTTTAAACCTTTTCCAAAACCGTGAACATCGTACAAATATAACCTCCGATTGGACTGAACTCAATTCAAATCGCTTGAAAAACAGGATTGACCAATCCCTTACTCAATCTAAAACGTGTATATCGCAATTTTTGTTGGATTAAGGG
>JACEGR010009204.1:0-28862 GCA_014170235.1 Listronotus bonariensis
AGTAATTACATTTTGTTAAATTAAAAATAATATCCATATTATACTACATAGAATTGTGAAAAAAAAGTTATTAGAACCGACGCTAAAATGCCAAAGGTATAATCGCGCCAGGATTTTTTAACTCTACTTACTTTTGGCTGTATCTCGAGCGAGATCCCGTTAAGGAAATATGGTAATAAAAAAACAGAGTATTTTTATCTTAAAAATGTTAAAATACCAAGTTAAAACTTTTTACTTTTTTTTTTTTCGCCCTTTCGGGGTCATCCCACCCAGGCCCGACGATCGCCCCTCTAGGTGGTGCACTGCAGCCTGAAGGCTTACTGTACCTTGACCCCTACTCCTTCCCATTCGCACACCATTCATTCCATAACTTGGATGGTTGTTGCTCGGTCCGTTCGTTCACCCCCGAGCAGAACACCGCGTGCTGTTGCCCAAAACCGACAACGCCGGTCACCCATCCAAGTTATGGGCGCGCACTTCACTGCTTAACTCCGGAGATCGACGCTGCCGATACAACCGGAGCAGCCACAAGCGCGCCTTTTACCTTACAACAACCGCTTATTTAAAGAAGGACTGGGCATAAGATTTTTATTTTTACCCTATAATTATTTAAGTTTAATTGGTTGTTCTCAAGCTAGTTTATTGTCTCTTATGCAGGGTACACCCTATATATCATATTGCCATTAAAAAGAACTTAAACCGTCTAAATTATATTTATACCTCAACTTTGTCCTTTTTCATATGTACACTTAAAAGCGGACAGGGATAATACAGCCTTAAACGTTGTGTGAATAAATAAAATAAAGACTATGAAAGTCTGAAACTTTTTTTTAATATTAATAATAATATTCAGACATACAATGGCAATCTTTATTTAAAGGATTTTTTTATTTCCAAATAAAACGTACAACGTAACACCTTATATTTTTTATTGTTTAACCTAAAAAGACGTAAATATACTGTTGAGTTGGGTTGATTCTGTATTATTTGTATTTGTAATATTATCTCCTTATATATACAGGTTTAAAAAAAAAATCGGTTGTCTGCAAAGTCGGTTTACTGACGATAGTTGAACGTGACAACGTCAAAAGAATCTTTACCTTTATCGCCGCAATTATCGTTGCTATAAACAATTGACACCACATTCACTTTTCACTGCACGCTTACTCAAGTAGGAGAAAAACAGATGTCAAACGCTGCCGAACACGTAGATTGTGCCTTTTAGTCGCTCGTTCCGCGCTCTCGCTTGCACTTCAAGCCTTAAATGGAACGCGCGAGGTAACGCCGCATGAGTCATGATTTTTGGTGCGTGCAGCCGGGTCCATCGAATTATAAGACGTTGTCACGTCAAAGAAAATATATTTTTTAAATGGAACACCTTGTATACTAAATCATAAATAAAAGGATATTTTAACGAGCTTTACAGAAATACTTCCTGTTCTACCCTGTATATCTTAAAGACATAATAAAAATATAATAACTGATTTGTAAACTGCAACATTAACTCAAAAATATTTTAAATATATATGTTTTGTACGAAAAATTAAAAAGTTATGGTGCTTGAAAAATATAACCTAACGCCCGGTACATTTTATTAGATTTAAAAAAATACCATGCGTATCATACTACTTTATGTTGTGACGCAAAAAATTATTAAAACTGACGCTGTAAGTTTTATGCGCTTCCCTGGTGCTGAAGACATGTTTAGTATTGGCGCATTTCGTGCCTTTTCCGCATATTACATTCTACATGTTTATTACACGTCCCTTTTAACCTAGTTTGTCTCCTGAGACCCATAAAGGTACGACAGTTTCGGCTAATAAGCTTAGAGTGAAAAAGGCTGTATCCTCACGCATGCATTTTTAAGTAAAAATGTTTTTACCGTATTTAAACAATGTGACTTTGGAAATTAAAAATTATAATAAATGATAAACATTCGTGGCCTTTATTTTTTATTTTCATATAAAGTAGCATCTTCAGTGTAAGTATCATCTTTAGTGAAAGTAAAGACTAGTAGTAAATCTAGAAAATATTTTTTGTTATTTAAAAAACTTTGGAGACCTTAAAAATGATGTAGCTTTAATATGACAATATTATAGTTTTAAAAATATGGCTATTAAAATCTGCAAATTATGTTAAATTTTCATTACCAGCTACCAGCTCTAAGGTATTAGCACTAATCATGGTGTCAAAGATAAAACCGACATTATAATATCTACTATTTTTAGATTTGGTTGGTCATATTACCAAAACTATAAGCAATAAACTTATTAAATGTGGTATTTTCCCAAAGCTTTTTAAAATATTTACTTAATCGTGATAGAAAGGTAGGTTTTATTTAAAAATGCCAGTTTACTATCAAATTCCTTAGAATAGCTATATTTTTAAAACTGTTTAAAATTGGATATATCTTATGAGGACTGTTTTTAAAGCTATATATCCAAATCTTTCAAATAGTGATAAATTATACACGGTGTTTCATTAAAAAGTATATTTTTTGCAATAAAATCAAAAACTCAATAATCAGTTGTTATTCTGTTCTGGCACCACGTTAATCAGCGCAAAAATACTACCACTTTACTAATTTACCCGACTTCGTATCTCCAATAATAAAGAAGATAGCAATAGTGCCGACTTAAAAATGATCACCCTGTATATTATTTTTCTGAAAAATTTGCTTTTATTATACGTTTATTCTGTAATTCAACACGACATTAAATAAACTGTCGCTTAGCAAAATACAAACGACAAAAGCAACCATAAAATGTAAGTGTTTCGTATTTCACTTTGTGTATTTATTCAAACAACTTTTTGCATGGTGGAAAGTATATTTGGTTTATTCCAAAGAGCGAGAAACATTTTTAAAAACAAAGTTTATAATAGGAATAGGATAAGAATTAACTGCTGTTATACACGTCCTGACAGCTCGATTTGTTTAATTGACTTTCAATTTATTGAACACTAGAGATTAGATAGAAAACAAATGCATTAAAAAACGTTGAAAGCTTAGATGTAGCGAATATTAAAATTAATTTTATTATGTTCTTTTCTGTTCATGGAGAAACGTATCAAGGTAAGCGGTTAATTCAAAATAATACAGGGTGATTCAGAAATCGATCACGAAACTTAAGGGGGTGATTCTACTGGACAAAATAAGGGTTTTTTTGACAGATATCGCAAAGCTGGGAGAGCCTTTTCTTGTTTTCTGTTGTAGAATCGCCCCGTTAAGTTTGTCGGTTATGTTACTGGACACCCTGTATGTATGTAGGTAATTTGATTGAAATTGATATAAACTTTGATGTCTATTGGTGCCTAAACGGTAAGGTTTATCAACTTTAATAAAGAGTACCTTATTTTTTAAGTTTTTGTCTATAAAATGGCGCCCCCAGCTTTGCGATATCTGTCCAAATAAAAAAGTTATGATATAAATAAATTTTAAGTTTTAGGTAAAAGTGCCCTCTGGCGGTATTTAAAAAAGTACTTTTCTCTTAAAATTTTAGACTCTGCAAAGCTCGATTCGTGTGCCAAATATCTACTGGATTGGTTAAAAAATAAATGCAATATGGCGAAAAACCAAAATAAAATTGAACTTTGACGGCTTGTAACTCGAAAACGAATGACATTTTGAGAAAAAATTATATGAAGCTCTACCCTTATTTTGTCAAGTAGAATTATCCCCTTAAGTTTCGTGATCGATTTTTAAATCACCCTGTATATTTAAAAAATAAATTTATGTTGATATTTAAATTTTAGGTGGCTAAAAATTAAAAATACAACGTTATAGAGCTAAAGTTTTAAAAGACATTTAGGTAAAACTCACAATAATATTCTAATTAAGATCCTGTGAAAGAGATATCTGCATCGCCCTGCGTTTGCTTTCCAAGTCGGGTTGAGAGATTGGTTTGGGAACCTGAAAAGTGGAGTGAAGGGTACTATCGTCAGCATAACTATGAATGGGATTGGTTGTGGAAGAAAGAAGGTCGTTGATGTGAAGGAGAAACAAAGTTGGTGCTAGTACTGAACCCTGAGGCACTCCAGCATTAATTTCGTGAAAGCTTGAAGAGTGGCCATCAACAATAACTGATATACGTCGATAAGAAAGATAACTGGAGAGCCAAAAGCAGAGTTTAGTTGGAAGACCGTAGAAGAAGATGCGTCATGCCAGACTTGGTCGAAAGCTTTAGATATATCAAGAGCAACGATCTGGGACTCACCTAGAAACTCAAGAGACTTGTTCCAGTTGTGTGAAACGAAGGAAAGAAGATCTGCTGTAGATCTTTTGTGACGAAATCCGTATTGCCTGACATGTAAAATTTTATGTTTTTCTAAATACCTAAGAATTTGCGAGTTAATGGATTTCTTCATTACTTTACAAAGCATTGAGAGGAGTGAAATGGATCTATAGTTGGATGGAAGAGATTAAGATCCTTTCTTGGGAATATGCCGGACACGTGCAGCTCTCCAGCTGTCTGGAAAAATACCCGTGTCATAAGAAATTCGAAAGAACCTGGTTAAAATAGGTGCAAGTTCAGGAGCACATTTTTTTTTAAAACGACTGCTGGTATTCCATCTAGCCCAGACGATTTCTTGGTGTTAAGCGAAGAAAGGATACGTTTAATGTGTTTTACCTTAAAAGAATATTGGGCATTTTGTGAAGAATTGGAGGAACATTTGGAATTGGATGATTGACAGGTGTATAAAGGTTTGAATTGGCAGCAAATTGTTTCCAAAAGTAAAAAAAAACTACCTTGCCTATTTTGAAGGTTTTTATATGCCAGCGCTGCGTTGATTTGCAGTATACTTAGTAGGAAGCGTTCATAGCGTGTATACTTTTCCGTGCTTTATGTGACGTATTAAACGGGGCGTGTCTTGCGCTGGTGTTAAGTATATTTAGTAAAGACGCTACCTGTACAGGTAATAATCCAAGGTCGTCCCCTTGTAACTTCTGAACCGTTCGATATATTTTGATGAAACTTGGAACCATAATATATGACCAAGGTCTGCATGTGCTAACATATCAGTAACAGCTCTATATGTCAAGGTCACAGCTGGGCGCAACCGCTACCGCCAGCCAGACAGCCAGCAGGATCTACCAGAAAGAGGAGGGGAACCAACATATCAAAAAATCAGGCAACCTAAAATTATTGTTTTCGCGACGTTGCCACCTCCCGGACTATTAGTAAAAAGTGATTCCTTTAATAAATTTTTGTCTAAAATATAAATGTATTAAAAATATTATACGTTTATAAAAAGTGCCCTTCTAAATAAAACTTTTTTAGAAGCTATGTTCTGGTTATGACTTTGATTTGTGTATACATTTAAATTTTCATAGTTAACAAAAGCCAATTTCTTGAACAATAATGCATTTAGTTAGCAGTTGCACTGCGATTACGGTTGTTACAACTTGAACATAGCTCGCACTTGCTCGAGGACTTCCTGCTTCCGAAACACATGCATTACAACTTTAAATCAATAAGGAACTTTCCATGTGGAATTTTTCGCAATTTGCACGAGAGCATTACTCTATTCGTAACTCCTTTTATATTTATGAAAATTTACCATTATGCCTTGCCAGTTTTATTTGCCATGAAAATATATAAGTTTAATTTTTCAAATTCCTTTTAGTGGTGTTATAAAGTAAGAAACATTTTTATCAATGATTTATTTAATTTCTGCAAAAAAAACAATTTCCAATATTTTCATCATTTTGTTTATAAATAAATGCATTGCATTTAGCGCTTTTATTAGCATATTATTATTATTTTTTTATCTTTGGACAATCCACGAAGGCTGAAAGCCTAAATACTAACGTACCGTGGGTGCCTTAAGCAGGGTAAGAGGAAGTTTGTTAACACGGGACTTAAAAACTTGAAGATTTGGGGAGAAAGGAAAGACCTCCGCTGGCAGCAGGTTCCACAGTCTAGAAACTCTAGGGATAAAAGAACGAACGAAATGGGAAGTTCGGGGCCTGTCCAATTGAACCGTATGGGGATGCATACGCGCGGCACCACGAGTTTCTCTGTTGGGAACTGCAAGAGGAGGGACTATACTGGACAATTCGTCGGAGCAGAAGCCGTAAAAGTATCTATAGAAGAGCGATAGATCTCCCACAGCTCGACGATGAGCAAGAGAAGGAAGTCTTTGAGTAAGTAAAGGATCATTAACAAGACGAACAGCCCTTCTTTGAATGGCATCAAGAATGCTGAGGGTTGTAGGGGATGCCATTCCCCAGACATGAGAACAATATTCCAGAGAGGGTCGAATTGAAGGCGCGGTGGCTATAGATACAATGTGCAGTTTATGCCAGTTAAGGTTATTCTCAAATGTGACGCCCACAAGGTTAAATGTGTCCCCGCTCTGCAAAACCTGGCCACTCATAAGCAAAGGATGAGTGTTTGATGATTTTTTCGCGACAAGGAACACGATTGTGTTTTGGATGCATTAAATTGAACGAGATTTTTGGAGCCCCAATCCAATATCAAACTGAGATCCTGTGAAAGAGATATCTGCATCGCTCTGCGTTTGCTTTCCAAGTCGGGTTGAGAGATTGGTTTGGGAACTTGAAAAGTGGAGTGAAGGGTACTATCGTCAGCATAACTATGAATGGGATTGGTTGTGGAAGAAAGAAGGTCGTTGATGTGAAGAAGAAACAAAGTCGGTGCTAGTACTGAACCCTGAGGCACTCCAGCATTAATTTCGTGAAAGCTTGAAGAGTGGCCATCAACAATGACTGATATACGTCGATTAGAAAGATAACTGGAGAGCCAAGAGCAGAGTTTAGTTGGAAGACCGTAGGAGGGAAGTTTATTAAGAAGTGCGTCATGCCAGACTTGGTCGAAAGCTTTAGATATATCAAGAGCAACGATCTGGGACTCACCTAGAAACTCAAGAGACTTGTTCCAGTTGTGTGAAACGAAGGAAAGAAGATCTGCTGTAGATCTCTAATAGTAGATGTAGATTCTAAATTCCAATAATATTATTATTGGAAATTAGAATTACGCAAAGTCGCCTGGCCTTAGCGTCCTCATTAAAAAAATTTCAAAACTTACCGGGTGTAAAGCTTGTAGAACCTTAGCTTAACGCATAAAAAACACAGATCGCATATTGAAAACACAGAATTTCATAATCAAAAATCTGTCAACACACATTTGATAACAATTGGGAATTTAAATCAAGAGACACAATAGGTTTGTTCCAGCAGAATGTCGGGAACATGTTAACAACAATCGTAAAACTCAGAAATTGTTACAAACATTAGTCAGAAATATTGGCAACAGTTTACTGCTGGAACAAAAATAAACAAGGCGTGCATACTGCTTACTCCCAATACAAAAAGGTTATGTTACAAATTTGTCAGTATTGTTTGAAGAAAGTTTGCAAACTTTTCAAACAGTTTCCAACATGTTTCCAATATCTTAAAACTACTGCTGGAACAACAAACAATTGTATAAAGTTACAAACATGGCACTGCTGGAACGACAAATTTGACGTGCGCAGAATCCAAACGGTTGCAAACATTTCTGACAGCCTGCTGGAACAAACCTAATGTTGCAACAAGGTCAATCGGCTAATAAAAAGGGTATCTAGATCAAAAATGTCGATAAATACTTACCAGATTTACAGAAATATACGATTTTGGGTTTGTGTCTCGGGTAAAAGCAAGTACTTTTAAAAACAAGGCATTAAGTTTTATACAAAATATTAGGCATCATTTTTTTTTTTTATCTTTGGACAAACCATGAAGGCTAAAAGCCTACATACTAACGTACCGTGGGTGTTTTAAGCGAGGTAAGAGGGAGTTTGTTGACACAGGACTTAGACACTTGAAGCTTCGGGGGAAGGAAAGACCTCCGCGGGCAGCAGGTTCCACAATATAGAAACTCTAGGGATAAGGCATTGTCCAAAAACCTAAATAAAACAAAGGGTAGTTACCAGCTAACGTTCCGCGTAATTTTAGATAAAGCCACAAAACCTAAGTTCCTAAATATTTACGCTTAAACTGCAGACATACCAAATCCGACTTTGCACGTTTTGCTTTATGCCAGAATTTTTAACGGAATTTTCTTGCATTTATTTAATAAATCATAAAAATTATTTAAAAAATAGAATATTAACTCCAACAACAGCAAGAAAAAAATTGACTATGAAATGTCATGTACCAATAAACTAGTTTAAAATTATTTCCATGAGGGCGTTAACAACGTTTCCAAGTCTTAATTTAAATTCCCTATTGGCATATAGGGATTTTTTGAGGTGCGAGAGTAACGAGAAATATTTAGTCGAAAACGCTTTGTTCTAAAGATATACATCATCAAACTGAAAACTCAAAGTAAATTGTTTTATTATATCTACCCTTCTTTTTGCAAGAATTAAAGTAAAAATTTTGCCAGAATTTTAGGATCAAATAAGTAATATAAAAATATAATAGACATAAAAGTTATTTTTATTTAAATTAATTTTTATTCTTATAAACAGAGTGCTTATATTGGCTCAGTATCACATCAATAACATTGTAGAGTTTCTGAGGGAATGGTAAAGGGTTTATTTGCATTTGCAAGATATATTCTAAACATATTAGTTTTCCCAAAACAGTTTACAGTAATTAAATAATAATAACAAAGTACCTAAATAAACAAGAGACAATAGTTAAACAACGTTATATCCAATACCTGACCAATAATTACAAACAAACAGAGAAGAACAAATACAGATTGTATAGTTTGAGCCAGACATAATTCATTCTGAAAGCAATGCTGCAGTACACAAAAAAATTATAAAAAAACAACCCTTTTTGAACAACCTCTGACAAAGCTTAATTACATATTTTTTTGGTTAAATAAAAAAAACATTGCTAAAACACGTGATAGACTTTATCGCTGAGGCCATATTGTCATAAATTTTAGCTTGTTCGGCTAGTTTGGCCCTTTGGAC
Source organism: Listronotus bonariensis (assembly GCA_014170235.1). Classification (NCBI taxonomy): domain Eukaryota; kingdom Metazoa; phylum Arthropoda; class Insecta; order Coleoptera; family Curculionidae; genus Listronotus; species Listronotus bonariensis. Next base: position 8,932 of record JACEGR010009204.1, read on the forward strand.
TAGTTCATCTTTATCGGAAATAGCAAACTTTTTTTCTAATGTGATAGTTTCGCCTTCTTTCACTCAATTTTTTACCACGAAAATGCCCGGGTACTGACAGGACGAACCGGTAACACAAGTAAGACAGAACGTATCACGCACTTAAAAAAATCCTAACCAGAACTAACCAAAATGCATTATTGCTGTAAGTAAAAAGCGTTGCTAGACAACGTACTCTTTTGACCATGGCCGGGGATATTTTTTTTGGATATTTAACTTTTCCTATGCTTTAAATATTCACTTTTAACGTTTATCAAAGTAAGCCAGCAATTCATGACACTATGATACTGTAGTAACGTATGATGCTGGTATCAAATAACTGTAATGCCCTTATTAAATAAATGAAAAAATTATTATTTTTTGCTACCTTAAATAAAAATGAAAAATTAAGTATTTGCAACTCTTACGAAAAGCGTCTCTTACTGCAGAAAACATAAAAAAGTGGAAGATATCGTGTTGGCCGATCGAAGAGTGAGCGTGAGGCATGTAGCTGAGGTTACAGGGATCTCGTATGGCAGCGTTCAAAAAATCATTGTCAACGAATTGCATATGAAAAAGGTCTCTGCGCGTTGGGTGCCTAGAATGTTAACCGACGAGCAAAAAAGAAACGAGTCGACATTTCGAGGGTGAATCTTCAAAGGTTCCAGGCCGATAAGGAAAATTTTCTGCTGCGTTTTGTAACCATGGACGAGACCTGGATCCACCACTTTGATCCTGAAACCAAACAGCAATCAATAACTTGGAAACGAGCCTCTTCACCAACGCCGAAGAAATTCAAAGTGTCAAGTTCAGCGGGAAAGGTTATGGCGTCTGTTTTCTGGGATGCTGAATGAATTATTATGGTGGAATATTTGGAAAAGGGGGCTACTTATAACAGTCTCTTACTACGCAGACCAAATAAGAAGATTACGAGAGGTTATTAAGTCGAAAAGACGTGGTAAACTGAGAGCTGGAGTGCTGTTTCAACAAGACAATGCCGCGGCTCACAAAGCCGTAGTTGCGATGGCTGCCATTCAAGAAACGGGGTTCGAACTGCTTGAACACCCACCCTATTCGCCAGATCTAGCTTCCAGTGACTTCTACCTCTTTCCTCGGCTCAAAGAACACCTCCGGGGCAACAAATCTGAGGACGACAGTGAAGTGATGGCCGCAGTAGAGGCATTTTTGAAGGGTCAAGACAAAGAATTTTTTTCTAAGGGAATCATGGGTTTAGAAAAAAGATACACTAAATGTATTAACTTGTTAGGAGACTATGTTGAAAAATAAAATAGTTTTTTAACCTAATATTTCTGTTTCATACTGATTATCATTACTTATTGATCACCCCCCCGTATATTTAAAATAATCTCTCTTAATTATATCTTACTGCTGGCAAATTACTGTGACCTAATGACCAATCGTGACCAATTGTTACAGCATGAAACAACACGACCTCCGAATGCTGATGTTGAGGTGCTAAATATATTAATGTAGAAATTTGTGACCTTGAAATTTTAAACTCTTTATATTTACTCCAGTATGTTTAAAACAATATTAAATACTTATGAGGAATTCTCTTATTGTTACTAGCTTTCAGAATTTGTTTTTTAAATCTAAAACTTTTAGTTTTGGGCCGCTTATTCTCGTCCTTAAATGTCTTTATTTAATACAGAACTCATTTAATCCTGCTGACCAATTAATTAGTTGTACCGACCAATGCTGAACATTTTGTGACCAATTGCACCCTTTTTGATTTAAGCATGTATGATTATTTTTAGGTGCTAAAATTTTTTGATGACCTTAATATTGTAACTGTTGGTAAATGGATGACCAATTCGTCACACTTAGTAACTTATTATGACAATTTCGGGACCAATTCAAAGCTGTTTTTCCAACCTCAAATTATACATTTTGAGCTGTTAAATACCGCGTGTCTTCGGAAGGTCTTACCAAATGGGAAACTTTTTTATTATTAACTTTACAAAAAAAGTGTCTCTTTATAAAAAGTCCTGATTGATGAGAAAATACATTTTCACAAAAATGTTTGAAGGGTGGATGTGCAGGGTGGCTTAAAAATGACTTGTTTTCAAATTTAAGGGTTATTTTTTAACTACCGTACCAAATTTTAAAGGATAATTTCTTATATCATTTTATAAAGAAAAGTTCCTATAAACATATGTCCGGAGTTGCTTCGTTCCTAAGATACAAGGCTTTAATTAATTTTTTTAAAAGTATTTGTTTTTAGATATCTTAAATACAAAGCTAGATACAAAAAATGTACTATGCTTAAAAGTTATATTTTTAGTTGCTTTATAGGAAAAAATGTAAAACTACATAAAAAGCCGGTAGCGTACATTTTTCACTCAATAATATTGGCTGTTGTGCCCACTGTAGACCGCTGGCTTTTCATTCACTCTCCTAATTTTTTTAGATTTGTTTATTATTATTTTTTTACTCACATAATTTTATGCTATAAATGAGTTTCAAACCCAAATTTTCACTTTAAAAAGCATTAAATTAAATTAAATATGATTTAATCTATTTTATAGGTTTAACATTAAAGCATCATTTTCTGTAACAATGATAATAAAGTTGAGTTGTTAATTAATTAAAATTTTAAATTTGTGTTAATGTGTTTTATAAAATAGACTTTTATTAACTAAAGAAAAGAAATTCATTATATTAATTAATTAAGGTTATTAATGTAAAATTGATACAGGGTTGCCCACCATATTCGACACGGTCAGTAGCTGGATAACCATGGGGTTTTTTAAAAAAGTAAATACTGAAACATAATCACGTTGGATAAGACCACAGTATAACATTATTTTAGTCTATACAGGGTGTCCCAAAAAAGTGTGACGTATCAAAGTTATATTTTTTTAAATGGAACAACCTATATTTTATGACGGTTTTAGATTCTACTTTAAAAAATAACTCAAGTTTCTTTATAGTACTAAGTGTCTAATTTTATTCGTTTTTGTGATATTTGATTTTTATGAAAAATGCAGAGGTAAAATTAAATTGATTTTACTTTAACACTTTTAACACTTTAAAATATGTAACAAGATTAGAAAATGTCTGCCATATCATACGTAGGTCAAATCAAGATCAAATATTGTACAGGGCGATCAAAAAATAATTTCAATTTTTCAGAAAATCAAATAGCTATATCTCTCTTATTTTAAATGGAACACCCTGTATTATTTTACGTTACATGATGACAAATAAAATACTCTTTTAAATGGTGTATAGGTTGCCTATACCTATCTTTTGTGCTTTTTTAGTAAAATATGTTTTTACTAATTTTTCGTCCAATTGTTTATTTAAATTAAAGTTGGCTGTGACATAGCAGCCATTAATATTTTTCTTAAGAAAATAACAAAGACCATTTATTGATTACTAGTGTTTTAGTCAGTTTAAAAGAAATTTCAATGATTTTAAATAAAAACCCTTCTTCTACAACAACAAAATGATATAATACTGGTAGGATGTGAAAAAAATGGTTTACTTTAGTCTAGAGTTAATCCTGAAAAATATTCCAGGAGAAACCATCTGACCAGTGGCGTTATTAGGATTGTTTAAAAACACAAGTTTTATCATTACTACATTCAGCTGAAATTACTGTTATTGGAAGTAGCATTAAAAGCAACTAATAAAAAAATTTCTGTGAATTTTTAAAAAAGTGGCAGATAATACAAAATGTTTTAATTTTGTGCTTCTTTCCAACAAATTTACATTTTGCAGTAACGGCTTAGTAAATAGGCATAGCTATATCACAGCCTACTTACATTTAAATAGACATTTGGAATAAAAATATGTTAAAACGGAATTTACTTAAAAGTATAAAAGATAGGTATAGGCAACCTATCATTTGAAAGAGCATTTGGTTTGTCATCATGTGGTGTAAAAAAATATAGGGTGTTTCATTTAAAATAAGAGAGATATTGCTATTTGACTTTCTAAAAAATTGAAATTATTTTTTGACTCTCCTGTATAATCTATGATCTCGATATGACCTACGTATGATAAGGCAGACTTTTCCTAATCTTGTAACTAAAGTTTAAGAGATTTGTATACTATTTTATTTACAACCTTTTTTTTAAATTTTAATTTAATATAGAGGGTGTTTTTTAACAACGTTACAAAACTTCAGGGTGTGATTCCTCTCTGTTATTTTATAAAAGAAGAGTTCCCATAAACATATGACCGGAGTTGCTTCCTTACTGAGATACATGGCGTTCAAATTTAAGAAAAAGTTTTTCTAAATATTTTTAAAAATGCTTAAGCCGATTTGGATAAAATTTATTACGTTTATTTAAAGTAATAAGGCACTTATTTAGCCTTAACTAGATTGATATTATTGGGTGCAGTATGGTCTCAGTGGGCACTGCAACTTATATTATTGAGAGAAAAAAGTACGCAACTGACTTTTTTGACCTTTTTATATTTAAGCAATTAATAATACAACTTTTTTGTCTCTTGTGTTTTCATCGCATCTCGCTTTGTTTTCGAGAAAAAAAATTAAAGCCACTTTAGTGATACTAAAAAGTATCCATAAACGACATAAAATAAAATCCAAAATTAAAAATAAACAATTTTGACCTTAGTAGATAAGGAAAATGACGATTTTCAATAAAATACACGACTACCTGTTTATTTTAAAGCAAATAATTGTTAATTTTTTTGACCATGTCGTCTATGGGTACTTTTTGAAAAATTTAAAAAATTTTGTTCTCGAAAACAAAGCTATATACGAAAAAAATTCAAAAAATTAAAAAGTTGTATTATTAATTGCTTAAATATAAAAAAATATAAAAACGTCAATAAAAGTCAGTGGCGTACTTTTTTCTCTCAATAATATCAATAGCGGTGCCCACTGAGACGCCACTGGACCCAATAATAACAATCTGGTTAGAGCAAAATAAGCGCCTTATTACTTTAAATAAAGGTACAAAATTTTATCCAAATCGGCCTAAACATATAAAAATATTTAGAAAAAAATCTTAAATTTTAACGCCCTGTATCTTAGTAAGAAAGCAACTCCTGACATATGTTTATAAAAACTTTTTGGGAAGCAATGCTTTAAACCAGCCTGTCATTGTCAAATGTTTCGGGTGTCGGACTGGGTAAACGCGTCACTTTTTTTGTCGTTTTACCCACGGTTAGTTTATATTTATAAGGTTGCGACATATCCTCAACTTTTAGGCGGTTCGAGGTCGGGGACGCAAGGAAGGGCACTTCTCGGAGAAAAGTTGGCAACACTGGGTAAAAAGCAAAGCTATAGATCAATCCAGTGCCAGTGGCGTCTAGAATTTGCGCATTTCATTTTGCATTGTTTTGGAAGTGATATTTGTTGAAAGATGTAATTCCAAATGTTTTTTATTTAAAGTAAAAGAATTTACAACTTAATAACAATTAAAAACTGTTGTGTAAACGGTTGTTCAATAAACTGTATATCTCTGGCTTTGAACAACATGGTCGAAAAATGGGAGATGTGACGTCATAACACGTCAAAGCAATATGGCCGAATGTCGTGACCTTATATAGACCGACTTTGGTTTTACCAAAATGTTTTACATGCAATTTTTAAACATTGTGCCAAAAATCGTAAGTGTTACAGTCACGAAACCATAAGACCCATGGACATGTTTTGCGTATCGGATTGGGCGGGATTCGTAACTGTAACCCCCATCATTTTTGGCACAATGTTTTAAAATTGCATGTAAAACATTGTGGTTAACTTTTCCGACAAAAAAGTGATGCGTTTGCCCAGTCCGACACCCGAAAAATTTGACATGGGCAGGCTGGGTTAAAGCGCCGCTTCCATATAGGTCGGTATGAATATTCGTTGTAGACTCGTCAAAAAAAAAGGTTTTAAAAGTGTTATTATTGTTAAGTCAATTTCATTGCTGGCCCAGGGACTATTTTAATAGGGCAAAACACATTAAACACATTATTGGCTAAATGATTACAATGTAACCTGAAAAATTACATACTACAGCTAATGTTTTTGTAATTCTAATAAATGTAACAAATAGTTAACCCTAATGCACCTCGACAGTTAAAATAAAATAAATGAATAAAAGCCATAATGTATTAAATTTAAAATCACTAGCTTTTTTATCTATATCATAAATCAAACTTTTTGACAATATTTATGGGGAAAATAGAAAGATGCATTTAGGTAGTAGAGTAAAATAAATATCATTCGGATAACCAATTTATCAATATGGGAACACAAATACTTAAAGTGGTGTTAAAACTTATTGGGACAGTCAATTTGTTATACTAGTTGGTGATTTATATTCTTGTTTTGAAATCTCACAAATGACATCAAAATTAAAATTTATTGTTTTAAAGCTAAGTTACTAATAACGTATGTCCTAAAAGTTTTGGCACACAATATTTATCGGTTTTTTTTTAATGAAGAAATTTATTTAAACACTAACTAGTTATCATAAATTACAACTCAATACTTAACTGAACTATACTATCGAATTATGTGGAGTCGATCGAGAACGATATCGTACTCTTAGAAGATCTGTATTGCCTAGCCAGTCTCCTCGTTGACATTCCAATCTGGTTTTTTGTCAATCTCTCTGACCTTTGTGCGGTAAATGCCTGTGGTCTTCCACTTTTGGGAGATTCAGACATGGTATTCCCTGCTCGCACTCCGCTATTGTTCTATAAATGGTTCTGCGTGAAATGTTTTCATTCTGGAATATTCGACAGATTTCAGCTTTGGGTATCCGCCCAACTAACTTTTTCTTATTTTTAATTTATACGACATCTTAAAGCGAAAACTTCAAAATAAATAAATCTTAACTGACAGTAAATAAAGTAAATAAACTTTTGTTTTCAAAGGCAACTTGATATTATTTTGTTTTTGTTAAAATTAAAGACAATGAGTTTTGTGCCAAAACTTTTAGGACATACTTTATATATAAAATTTTAGGTAATTGCCATTTACTGTCCAATATATCATATTTATTATTATAATTTTTAATTTTATGTTGTATTTACTTAATTGCTGCTATAAACCTTACAACTCAAATGTATAACTAAAAACCTAATTAAAGTTGTGCAGCGTAGACGTAGTAAAGTGCTAGCTAGTTCTGATCTATGCAGATTGGCTAAACTTAATTTAGGAATAGGATTTCTTTGCAAAGAACAGAAATAATAATCAGGAATATGTAAGTTGAAAAGAAATAAAGCTTAAGATTGCGTCATTCTCGTATATCTCCCACTTTTAATTTAATTGGTTTGTAGGGGTAGGTCGAAGCGGCATTAATTAAGAAGGGTAAGTCGGCGGCGTACGCGGATGTCGGTTACTCTGCCGTCACAAAATATAAAAGTCAAAATACATGTAGCAAGTAGCATAACGGTCGGGCCTCACATAACCACAACGAGTCCCTGGCCGTGCGTTTCCCTGGTGAAATGTAGGAGGATACAGTGCAAAAAGTTTTGTATTTAATATAACGGCACCGTGCTCGACCATATACAGCACACAAAAACTAACAATGTATTTATAAGTTTTATTTACATATTATTCACAAGATGTAAGAACAAAAGTAATTTTACATTTTTTAATACTTATTAAATAACTTTTTCTTGTATTGTTTGTTTACAACAACTAACCTTATCACTAACTTTTCATTTGTATACGTAATGAACTATAATAAAAGAATACAACTCAAATCTTGGCTTGGGGAACATCGGCGCTATCCGGTTATCTGATCCACGTATGATTTCATTGACTGGGCATGTCTCAGACCGTACGATGCATCATTGTCAAAATTATTTTTTTAACAAAACGCATCGAGACACGGTCGTGCTACGGTGCGGGTCTTGTGGGGCATCGATACGGTTATGTGAGACTTTTACCCTCAGACGAACAAAGAGATTCAGACGCGTTTATTTACATTCAAATCTTCAGTACACAATACATCACATTCCGTTCAAATGTTTTACCTCATTAAATATTTGGCAACAGCGCACTGGACGTGTAAACGGCACAGATGCCGGCAACATAGTAACAGAATGAGCCACGTTGCCAAACGTAATTATTCGGAATGAAAATTTTATGGAAAACTTTGTGGGGACCAAAAATATTGGACTCTCTTTAATTATACAAAATTTAAACTATATAATATATAACTATATATCATTATTTAAATAAAATAAACCAATACAAATATTTTTCACATAAGTTGCACAGTAAATTATTATTGTCTGTGTACCTCCATTCCATATTTAATTTTTACGGCGAAAGTAAACACAGGACAATGAAAATGAAATTACAAAATATCCCAAAGTATAATAACTAATAATTCTTTGCAATAATCACAAATAAACACTTTAAATTAAAAAGCAAAATTAATCTTATCACCTCTAAAAAAACGTTAAAATTGTTTATCTTTGTAGTTCTCCTTTACCGCCAAATTGAAAGAAAATCGCGTCTTCCCATCTACGATCGGGCACCTGGTGATAATTAGCGTAATCTTATAAATATCACGGCAAAATTACAAATATAGTGTGCGACGAACGTATCAAAATATCGCGACAGCCCAATTTTGAGAGAGAATTCGTAGGTATAAATCTGGCAACTCGGGTTTGTTCCTGGTCGTATGGGAGTAGCAGCGGAGAGTTTTACCAATACACCTATTCTAACTTGTTCATCCCCACCATTACCTCTATCTCTTTTGCTCTTATATCGTAATAGCCAAACAATGTATGCTACAACGTTTAGAATGATTTATGAATGACTGGCCGGGTCTGTATCTATATTTACAGTCTAAGCTTTTACCTATTGGATAAAAAGAAACAGAGATAAGTAGACAAATCTGTTTTAGATTGACAAAAATGCTTTTTATATTTTTTTAGACATGAAGAGTGCTGTTAAATTTTTCCAAAATAATTTGCCTCACTTTCCCCTATCACCATGAAATCGGGCTCGGTGCGGTTATGTGTGGCCCGACCTTTAATCACGGACATGTCCCGTACTTGATGCCAAGAAATTTGAGGAAAAGTAGAAATACTTCCTGACAATCGAGAAATGTTCTGTCCTGCTTTGATATACAATAAAATAATTTTATTCTTAGGCTCTTTATAAAACCCAGACGCAACGATCCCATTACCCAATCTGTATAGACGTTTTTATAGGTTTCTTGTCTTTATTTCTTTTCAACTAACATAATCCTTATGAATACCTCTTTTCCTTACACAGAAATTCTATCCCAAGATTAAATTTAAGCAATCTGTACACAACTTTTCTATGAGCCATAAAGGGTCATTTTAATTAATTGTCCGCAATTAGTAAATCTAATATTGGCCAATACACAAAATGGTTAAAATTGGAAAAGTTGTAGCATTTTTAATAAAAAATTTGAAATCGAGATTTTAAGTTGGACGGTAAAATATTATTTTTTTAAATGGAATGTGTTATGACCTTTGACAAAATATCACATTTGTTATAATAAACTTTTAATAGTTTGGGAAATATGACCATCCTTAGGAATTTAATAGCAAAATACCATTTTTTAAATAAAACACTCTGTATATAGTTTTTTTTTGATTATTATAAAATTATTACATAATATATTTTAAACCAAACCGCTCAGAAAAAACATTGCTGAAAAGTTTAAAATAATAAATAGTTTTTCCTATGTCTAAAACCCGCAAAAAATAATTTTTTTATTAATAAATATTTGAATAAATAGCAACAAACAAATTAGGTATAATGAGCTGAACCTGTAAATTATAATAATTATAATTGTTAATAAATTATTTTGGATAAGAGCACGTTATTAAGTTATTAAAGCAACTATGTAACATGTTGCTACTGTTAGTTAGCTTATTATGAATTAGGGTCTCGTATTTTATGCGTTATTTTACATAAAGGCACAAAACTAGACTATAATGTTCAAGACAGTGGGGTGCAACTAGAAAATTAAAACAAGTGCCAAAGTGTTTTATGGAAAAAATAAATGTGGGTATATATAATATTAATATTAAAAATATTAACAAACAAATATTTAAACAAAGGACTTAGAAAACGAAGCCTTTTGAAGGCATAATTATTGTTGATAAACTAATGTATAAGGTTATCCAACCAATGTGAAAAGGTCCTTGTATGTCTTGTAGGCATATTTTTTTCAAAAAATGAGACAATTATTGTGTGGTTTATTATAAAGTTAGGAATATCTAAATAAACATCTAATAATAAAGAGAAAACCAAAAGCAACTATTTTTTGGATGTTTGTATACCATTTTTAGAATCAAGAGAAAATTTTAGACAGACTTTACGTAAAACATTTATTATCTCCTTTCGAGCCTCCTTATTTTATCTTTGGACAATCCACCGCTTGTAGAGTTAAGTAAATACACTGTAGCTAAATTAAGATGGTTTTTAAGTGAAACTATTGTAACCACCCTTAATATCTTAAACACGATACGTAGGCATCTATAAAAAAAAATAGGTAAAGTTAGAATTATATTATTTAAGTTGGTACTGATAGGTTGCCGCCAGCTTTTAACAGTGGAGAAGGGCTGGGTGAAATATACGAAGACATAAAATGCAAATAAACAAGCTAATGTTCATATAAAAAGATTAAGGGCGCCACGTGGTTTTAAATCAAAACCCTCAGTACTATGCACAAACCACGAAATTGTTTTTTTTTTTTTATAGATGCTATACCTAAAAAGAAAGCCACAATAGAAAAAGAATAAGCAATTTTTCCAGTAAATAACTAAGTATGTTTATTTATTTTTATAAAAAAAAATAAAAGATAGTAAAGTAACTGCTATTATATTCTAAAGTGCATAAACACTATAGGTCTTTAGGATAAATTAATCCCCAAACTCCAAAAGAAACTGTTTAAACTACCGAATCATATAAAACATACCGAATCAGATAAAACTACCGAATCATATAAAACATACATCATTGTTATATAGCGCAATGTGAAAGCTACGACTAAATAAACCTATGAGTTTAACTAAATAACTATCAAATAATTGTTAAATTAAATTAGGGACAACCGGTATACACCACTACCGCAGCTTACGTAAGCGTAGAGGGAGGGGGAAATATGTGTCGTTTCATAAATACGCAAATTTAAATTAATAAAAATATTAATAAAAAAAAGGAAATTATGATGATTGCTTTCACGCAAGGCTTTTCACAAAATATCAAATTGCATGTACTATAAAGAGGCAACGCTTATATGCTATTTATTTTAAGAAAATAATTATATTCCCTTTGTTTTTTTTTGAATGAAAACTTGCTATGTTTCTCTCTGCCTAATAGGTATAGGTGCTCTGTCTTGGAAAAATACCACGCCAATAAACATTATTTTTGAACCATAAGAAAGACCGGAACATGTAAGAATAAGCTACTGGGCCTTGTAGAAAAAAATACGTTCTAAAAGGAGATGTTCCACAATTAATGTTCTTAAAAGAGATGCTCTAAAAAAACCCTAAAATAAAAACAACCAATAAATAAATGGAACGAACTTACTCAATTTTTTTCTAGTTCAAACCTCCTTAGATTAGGTGAGGGTCCTGTAAAATGTCTGCGTGTGAAAATCTCTTACAATGGCTAGTCGTACCATCTGAATAATAATGCTTTCCCCTTAAAAGAATAGAGATACCCGTAAGAACAAAATGTAAAATTTAATTGATCTCATTAATTTTGAAGTGTTGAAAAAAAACGTACCTGTGAGGGCCAATTTACAAAATGGCGTGACGCCGTCGATGGTAGGTATGGCGGTTGCTAGAAATGTGAAATCCCTTTAATTGGCACGTATTTTCTTATACCGGACTAAAACTTAGTCGCCTAACGCGAAACACAATAAGAAAACACTTTGCAAAACTAGACTTTAAATCCCACAACAATGGCGGATGATCACACAAGATCAGCAATAGTCCTAGCTTTGCCACATTTCAGCACAGAAAAGGAAAAGAACGTGAAACCGTTCCTCTTCGAAGACACTAAGGTACCTCGGGAACCAAGATTCTAGATTACATGAGACATTTAGCAATATGTTGCTACAACGTTAATTTCGTTAAATTATATATAAGATTTAAATTATAAACAACCAACCTTAAGCCCTATTTATATTCCGAAGGTCCTAATTAGTGAAAAACTACTATAAAAATACATGATTCCCTAATTTTAATTGTTTTAAAGCGTATTTTACATAGCGCGGTTTACGCTAAAATATTATTTAAAGTTACGCTAAACATCTCCATTTCTATGTATTTTTGCCAACCCTTAATAAATAAATCCCTAAACAAGAATTGCCAGTTTTCATTTTTAAACACATTTTAGTGACGTCAGCCTCAATTTTTAAAATTAATTAACACACCCCTACTTAAGTCCTTCATTTGAAAATTAAATTTTTCTTTATATTTATGAAAATCATTAAAAACAAGTTTACTTTAGAGAATAATAATAATATTATTTAAGTTATTAAGAACATATTAAAAATCCTAAAATGACCAGCTTAGTAACAATATAAACGGCAACATTTTCTCTTATCAGAGCCCATTGTGCGTACAAATTGATAGCGCACTCACCTTGCAGGTGAAATCTGACGTTTAGTACCAAAAATGGCTTTACAAAACAATAATATTTGGTATTTTGGGCAAAGTTTTCCAATTATTAAAAATATCTGGTTTTAAAGTAAAATAAAATAAGGTGTATAATATTCCTTGTATTTTGTTTTATACGCACGCTTTTTCTCAAGCCCCGATTGCGGGTATAAGTTATTTTAAATGTGTTGTGAAATTGAAATGACCAAAATAATTCTAAGTTTTTATTTTTCTTGATGGATTATTTATCAATTTAAGGTAAGAAATTTAAATTTAGTAAAATCAATAGGCCCTATCTGACATTAAATTTCCCTTTGAATATTTCCGAACTATAAAATGATTATTAAACTTAACCAAAACTAACCACAAAATTCTTAATTTGCAAATTTTATTTTAAAATATTTACTAGATTATATTTATACTTGTAACGACCAAAAAGGTTGTTACAAATTCCACCCTAACCTCCCAGAGAAAATTTAACAAATTTTCGTCCTAAAGCTACTTAGAACACATACTATACATACATCTATTCCAACTCCAAGACTAATCATGTACACAAGGTTTTAAATCCTTGGCGTGCCAAATACCACGAGGTCTACCATCCAGATCACAAAGTTCATAGGTCCATGGCGACACTTTTTTCCTAATAACAAAGGGTCCAACATACTTAGCCGCTAATTTAGCCGAAAAGAACTTAGAAGCATCCGATAGTACGAAGTTTCTTCGGTACACCCTATCGCCAATGCCATATGATACGTCACGTCTACGTAAATCATACGTCCGTTTATTACGTAACGCTGCTTTTTCTAAACTCGCTTTAACATCTGCATGTAGCTTTTTAAAAGCTTCCATTCTATTCGTTAATAATTTCTTCTCACCCGAAAACTGTGACGAATCAAAGTTTGTATTATCAGGATCAAAATTATTTGGCATATTAGCACCAAAAACAACAAAATATGGACTATGTCCAGTAGATTCATGTACCTGAGTACGGATGGCGCAGGTCAACTTCGACAGATTTCGATCCCAATCACGATGGTTTTCGTTAACATAACATCGAATCATAGTTCCCAGAGTTTTATTTGCTCTCTCCGTAGGATTAGCCTGGGCATGGTAGTTTGCTGTAAAAGATATTTTTATACCATAAGATTCCATAAGACCACGAAATTCCTTCCCACGAAATTGTACACCATTGTCACAAATCAGACGTTTTGGCTGACCAAAAATCAGTAACCAATTATCTTCAATCGCCCGACAAACCAAATTTGCTGATGAATTTCTCAATGGAATAGCCAATGTAAATTTACTAAAGCTGTCAACAATAACCAAAATATATTTAAATCCACGAGTTGAGCGCGGTAATGGACCTATTAGATCACAAGTAATAACTTCAAAAGGCTTATCTACCACCTGGTGTGGTTGCATAAGTCCAGCGGGCTTACTTTGTTCGGGTTTACACCTTGAACATACTGAGCACCTCCTTACATAACGAGTAATATCTGACTTCATTTTGGGCCAATAATATTTTTGGCTCACCCTATAAAAAGTTTTTAGAATTCCAGGATGACCGGCACATGGATCGTCATGACATTTGTACAAGATGTCCTTCCTATCAGGTTTTGGAACAACACGCTTCCAATGTTCCTTTTCTTCAGACAATTCAGGAAACGTTCCCAGCTTATTATACTTATATAAAATCGAACCCACAACTCTCCAAGATGAAAACTTAATAGGGTCTTTGTTTACTTTTAAGACCATCTCCTGATACCATTTGTCAGAGGTAAACTGCTGTTCGGACTCCTTTTCGAAAATTTGGTTATCTGCTGAAATATCACACATATTAATGAAATCTACCACTGGCACAGAACGAGATAACATGTCGGGGACATGATGATCTTTACCGTTTCTATGTAAAACATCAAAATTATATTGCTGTAATTTCACTGCCCAACGAGCCAGTCTTCCATTCGGCTCTTTTAAATTAGCTAACCATTTTAAACTCCAATGATCCGTAATAACCGTGAAGTGAGTCCCCTCTAAATAGGGTCGCAATTTTTCAATTGCCCACACAACAGCAAGGCATTCACGCTCAGTCGTCGTAAACTGCCTCTCACACTTGGTCAAAGATCTACTCAAATAACACACAACCTTCTCTCCGTCGGGGTGCTGCTGACTCAACACTGCACCTATACCAAAACCACTTGCATCTGTTTGGACAAAAACGGTAAACTGAAATCGGGACACGACAACACTGGTGCTGAAACAAGGTGTTCCTTAACTGTACGGAAAGCTTCTTCCTGTCTGTCGGTCCAACGAAACTTGACATTCTTTTTCGTTAACTCCGTCAGAGGAGATACAATGGACGAAAAATTAGGAATAAAGCGACGATACCATGAAGCAGTGCCCACAATACTTCTTACTTCCGAAACCTTAGTGGGAGTGGGAATACGTAGAATAGCATTAATCTTTTCAGGATCTACATGTAAACCATTTTTGTCAACTACGTAACCCAAATAACGCAATTCAGCCCTACAAAATTGACATTTTTCTTTATTCAAGGTCAAACCTGCCGAAAGTAGGCGAGAAAATACTTCATTTAATACCTCAATATGTTTTTCAAATGTTTGAGTCACAACAATTATATCATCCAAGTAAACAAATAGGTAAGGTTCTAAATCCATTCCCAAGACTCGATCGATCAAACGTTGCCACGTCGCCGGGGCATTGTGCAAACCAAAGGGAAGTCTTTTAAATTGGTAAAGTCCTCGAGATGGTACAGTAAATGCTGTCTTCTCCTTTGAACTTTCTTCTAGAGGAACCTGAAAATATGCTGACTTAACATCCAAAGATGACAGATAACGGGCGTCACGTAATTTGTCCAAAATTTGAGATACATAGGGTAGAGGATACGCGTCACGTTTCGTTACCTGGTTCAATTTTCTGAAATCGCAACAAAAACGAAGTTTTCCATCCTTTTTCGGGACCATAACAATAGGACTAGACCAGGGACTATTTGAAGGCTCAATAATACCCTTAGCTAACATGTCCTTAAGCTCATCATCAATATGCTTCATCATAGCAGGGGAAACCGGGTAGTATCTCTGCTTTATAGGCTCCGCATCTGTAATAATTTTGTGTTCCACTAGAGTAGTACAACCCAATTTGTCTCCCATCCTATTAAAAACATCTTCGACAAGCCTCTCTAAAACATTTGCTTCCTCAGGAGTTAGGGAACTCCGCGACTGCAAAACATCAATCGTGGCTATATTCACCACATCCGAATTGGAAAAATGCCACTCACCAGAACGCAAATCTGGGACAATTTCCATCCTACCCCAAAAATCAATACCTAAAATTAAGGTATGTGGAAGATCTGGAACAACTAAAATATCAATAAGTCTTTCCTTATTTTTCAATTTTACGGGGACCCGTAGAATACCTAAACAACTACATTTTTGCCCATTGGCTACAGTAACCTGTAATGAACATTTTTCTAAATAACCTAAACCAATACTCTTAAGTAAATCCCAACCTTTACCTCCTATCAAAGTACTATTACTACCAGAATCTAAAAGTCCTAAAATATTTTTACCAAAAATTGAAACATTCACATAAGGCCTCTCATCACCATACGCATGTGCCAAAACAAAATCTAAAACACGGCGGTAAGATACAAATTCACTATCGACCATATTTGACGCAGTAGATAACAGTTGGTCGTTCCCTGTTATCTTGCTTTTCCGTTTCCCTGGCGTCTATTACACTTGGGACAGGTACGGACAGTCACATCTGCATAACCACAACGATAACAATATCTCTTCTGAGGTTCAGAACAACCGGATGCGTAATGACCAGTTCCATTACAATTCCAACATTTAAGATTCGAGAGATTCTGGTTTTCCGACGCTAGACAAACTTGCGGGGAAGAACTACGATGCTTACGATTCATAAATGCCTTAGAACAACCAGCTACGTCGTTGTCTGCACCTATATTGCTAGAACGGGAAAATGATGAGGTACTACTAGTCTCTGCATAAGCCAAATCTGGTTCCAAACTCTTATTTTTCCTAGGTGGTGGTACATACGCATTAACTAAGAGCCTCTTTGAATCAAGCTTGCGACACAAAGATAATAACTCAATCACGGAAGTAATATCTTTAAAAGCTAAGTGAGGTTGATAATAGGGAGCTATATTATCTAACAAAATTTTTTAATTTAGCTTCGTTTGGAATCGGTTGCTGAAGACGAGTAAACAATCCATTCATAGCTGCAATGTAACTACCTATACTTTCATTTTCTCCTTGAGTGCGATGCTTGATTTCCTCAAAGAGCCTCCTGTCATAGTCTGAACCTTGAAATTCTTCGCGCATAGCACTAACCAATGACTCCCAATCAGTCACCCAATCTTTTATTAAGTTAAACCACTTTTTAGCTTCTCCTCAAAAAGGTCACCAGCCTCCTCAAATAACATTTGACGTGAAACATGTCTGGAACGCTTCAACTCACTCACACGCTCTAAGAAACAGCTAAAAGTTAGAACCCCTATCAGATTTATCACCAGAAAATTTTTAAACCCCAATCACGCAAGGGGGACAGGCTTAAACCTATTTTTATTAACATTAATCTCGTCATCATCACTACTAGACTCCTCACTTGATGTCAAAGAACCTGGAAGTACTGTACTATTTAAAACTGTCAAATCTAACAAAGTTGCACTTTTATTTCTTTTATCTGATTTTGTTTTGGAAATAAAATTATCATAGGCCAATAAAATGTTGGAAACGCATTTCCGATTTTTCTTTCTTTTGTTCATTATTTTGCGGTTCCGACCTATTTAACCGACCTAAAGCATAAGCAATTTTTGAAGAAACCTTTTTACTACTTTTACATCCTCCCCGTTAAAATCATCTAAAAGAGCTTCCAATTCATTTAAAGCCGTTTTAAGAGCAGTTAGATCCTCGGCGAAAGTAAACTGGTAAGTAGGTTTCTTACAAGCAAGAGCGGATTTATCTAATTTTAAAGACTTTCTTAAAACTTTTCTTAGATCGTCAATACTGGTATCATCCGGATGACTAACACCCCTTACAGACAATTCATATAAAATTTCAGACTTAGACAGTCTGTTTTACTTCTATTTTTAAGTCATCGGCCATGGTGACAAATAAATTAAAATACAAAAAAAAAATAACTTCCTATTTAAGCAATAATAAACCAACAATGATATTATAACCAGTAGCAATAAAACTGACAGAGTCACCTATTGAAAGGGTAATAATACTAAAATAAGGCAAATAAAACTAAAATTATTTAAGCAGAGTCGTATAAAACCCTAAATAACATTTAAATTTAAAAAGGTTATCAAAATCCAATATTATAAAACCTACCCCCTAAAAGGGGTTGCCATGCCAACAAAATAATCGTAGCCAAGCAAATAACAATAGCCCCACGTTGGGCGCCAAAATTTGTAACCACCCTTAATATCTTAAACACGATACGTAGGCATCTATAAAAAAAATAGGTAAAGTTAGAATTATATTATTTAAGTTGGTACTGATAGGTTGCCGCCAGCTTTTAACAGTGGAGAAGGGCTGGGTGAAATATACGAAGACATAAAATGCAAATAAACAAGCTAATGTTCATATAAAAGATTAAGGGCGCCACGTGGTTTTAAATCAAAACCCTCAGTACTATGCACAAACCACGAAATTGTTTTTTTTTTTATAGATGCTATACCTAAAAGAAAGCCACAATAGAAAAAGAATAAGCAATTTTTCCAGTAAATAACTAAGTATGTTTATTTATTTTTATAAAAAAAATAAAAGATAGTAAAGTAACTGCTATTATATTCTAAAGTGCATAAACACTATAGGTCTTTAGGATAAATTAATCCCCAAACTCCAAAAGAAACTGTTTAAACTACCGAATCATATAAAACATACCGAATCAGATAAAACTACCGAATCATATAAAACATACATCATTGTTATATAGCGCAAATGTGAAAGCTACGACTAAATAAACCTATGAGTTTAACTAAATAACTATCAAATAATTCGTTAAATTAAATTAGGACAACCGGTATACACCACTACCGCAGCTTACGTAAGCGTAGAGGGAGGGGGAAATATGTGTCGTTTCATAAATACGCAAATTTAAATTCATAAGAATATTTACTAATAAAAAAGGAAATTATGATTTATCGCTTTCACATAAGGCTTTTCTACAAATATCAAATTGCATGTACTATAAAGAGGCAACGCTTATATGCTATGCTATTTTGGCGAAAATAATTATATTCCCTTGTTTTTTTTTGTGTCTGAAAACTTTGCCATGTTTCTCTCCTGCCTAATAGGTATAAGTTGCTCTGTCTTGAAGAATACCACGCCAATAAACACATTATTTTTGAACCACATAAAGAAAGACCTGGAACATGTAAGAATAAGCTGCTGGGCCTTGTAGAAAAAGACGTGTCTAAAAGGAGATGTTCCATCAACTATTGTTCTTTAAAAGAGATGCTCTAAAAAACCCTAAAATAAAAACAACCAATAAATAAATGGAACGAAACTTACCTTAATTTTTTTCTAGTTCAAACCTCCTTAGATTAGGTGGAGGGTCCTGTAAGATGTCTGCGTGTGAAAATCTCTTACAATGGCTAGTCGTACCATCTGAATAATAATGCTTTCCCCTTAAAAGAATAGAGATAGCCTGCAGAACAAAATGTAAATTTAATTGATTTCATTAATTTTGAAGTGTTTGAAAAACGTACTGGTGGAGGGCCAATTTACAAAAATGGAAAAAGTGACGCCGTCGATGGTGGGGTATGGCGGTTGCTAGAAAGTGTGAAATCCCTTTGGTTGGCACGTATTTTCTTTATGCCGGACTTAAAACCTAGTCGCCTCAACGCAGTGAAACACAATAAGAAAACGCTGCTAAACTCAGGACTTTTAAATCCCACAACAATGGCGTGATGATCACAACAAGATCAGCAAATAGTCCTGGCTGTGCCACACATTTCAGCACAGAAAAGGAAAAAGAACGGTGAAACCGTTCCTCTTCGAAGACACTAAGGTACCTGGGAACCAAGATTCTAGATTACATGAGACATTTAGCAATATGTTGCTACAACGTTACTCTCAGCTAAATTATGTGCAAGCATTTAAATTATATAAACAAACCAACCTTTTAAGCCCTATTTATATTCCGAAGGTCCTAAATTAGTGAAACGCCAACTATAAAAATACATGATTCTAATTTTAATTGTTTTAAAAGCGTATTTTACATAGCGCGGTTTACGCTATAAATATTATTTAGAGTTA
>JACEGR010009205.1:0-28848 GCA_014170235.1 Listronotus bonariensis
TTTGTGAATTCCCTGGGATGAGCAGTTTTGTTCCTAAATGACAAGAAACAAATGCATAACCTGGTAGAAAAACGACTGCTTGGCTTGTTTGGATTGCTTGGCGGCGATGTCTGGCTGCTGAACCTCCCTTAGTTCCGACGGGAGATTATGTTTAGCGACTAGAAACATGAGTTATCGGCAATAGCTGCAGCGGTATAATGATTCCCGGCAGGAGGTGACCTTCTCGAATCTCTATTAGACACCATGTCGTACGCGACATATGTAAATGTCGCATGAGAAAAAAAATCAAAAATAATATTCTGGAAATCTCGAAATAGGCGCATTTTCGTACTAATCACGCGAAGAACTAGACGTAAAATTAGTTAATATGATGCGTTTTCGACAATCAGAAATCACTCTTGTAGTTTTAAGGAAAATGACTTTGAAAACGTGAACGGGGTAACACGAAGCGGTGAGTCTTTGAGTCAGCGGAAGATCCAAAAAACATGCCAATATTTTGTTAACAATATTCTGATAAAAAATTTAAGAAATTTTTCGCTTATTAAGATTTGTTCCGACAGGGATTATGTTTAGCGACTAGAAAATAATGCCAGCAGTTGTCAGCAAGTACAGCGGTTGTGATGATTCCGACAAGATGAACACGTGTCACCAGTTCTCATTGCGGCCAAAGGTTATCCATGTATTTGAGACTCCGTAATTTCAAAGTAACCTCGGCCAGGCAGTCGTTTCTACCAGGTTATGTATTTGTTTTCCTTCTTGTCATTTAGGAGCCTCTATGCCCAAAATTTAAAACTCTTATTAAATTGTTTATTCTAAGGCTCAAGAACATTACTTTCTTATTATTGATATGCAGTTGGGTGAAATATACTGCCTTTATGATTTTATCATACCTTTCAGCTTTTGCTGTACGCCACCTACCTGAGTTGTGCAAAACTGCTCATCCGAAATTCACAAACCCGTGAACTGATGAGTGTGCCAGTTTCATTATGGTTTGTTGGTATTACAACACATGCTACTTACGCCATATACACCTAGATGGCACCCCTTTTTACTGTTTTAACCTAACGAGTGCTCTGGCTGGTTGTTTTGAAATTGCTTGGCGAGATGGCTCTGGCCGCTGAACTTACTTCCTTAGTTCCGACAGGAATTATGTTTAGCTGACTAGAAAACATAGCCAAGTTGTCAGCAATGTACAGCGGTTGTGATGATTCCCAACAAGGGATGAAACACGTGTCACCGTCTTCATTGCGACCCGGGGTCATCCATTTATTTGAGACTCTGTAATTTTAAAGTAACCAGCCAAGTAGTCGTTTCTACCAGGTTATGTATTTGTTTTCTTTTCTTTTGTCATTTAGGAGCCTCTATGCCCAAGAATTTAAAACTCTTATTAAATTGTTTATTCTAAGGCTCAAGAACATTACTTCTTCTTATTATTATATGCAGTTGGGTGAAATATACTGCCTTTTATGATTTTATCATACCTTTCAGCTTTTGCTGTACGCCACCTACCTGGAGTTGTGCAAAACTGCTCATCCGAAATTCACAAACCCGTGAACTGATGAGTGTGCCGGTTCCATTATGGTTTGTTGGTATTACAACACATGCTACTTACGCCATATACACCTAGATACACTCCCTTTTACCGTTTTAACCTAACAGAGTGCTCTGGCTGGTTGTTTTGAAATTGCTTGGCGAGATGGCTCTGGCCGCTGAACTTACTTCCTTAGTTCCGACAGGAATTATGTTTAGCGACTAGAAAACATAGCCAAGTTGTCAGCAATGTACAGCGGTTGTGATGATTCCCAACAAGGATGAAACACGTGTCACCGTCTTCATTGCGACCCGGGGTCATCCATTTATTTGGAGACTCCGTAATTTTAAAGTAACCAGCGAAGTAGTCGTTTCTACCAGGTTATGTATTTGTTTTCTTTTCTTTTTGTCATTTAGGGAGCCTCTATGCCCAAAATTTAAAACTCTTATTAAATTGTTTATTCTAAGGCTCAAAAAAAATTACTTTCTTATTATATAAATATATATATATATATATATATATATATATATATATATATATATATATATATATATATATATATATATATATATATATATATATATATATATGTGTCCAAAATTGGTAGGAATGTATTGGGATATTGGAAACTAGAAGAGATAGAAAGACGGTTAAATGGGGAAAGAGATTATAGACGCCATTTTAGCCTTCAATTTAATGCGGTTTTGATGACGGCCGTATCTCTGTTTGGTTTTTTTGAGTTATTTTTGAAAAAGAAGCCTTCAAAAATGTGCATTTTAGAAAAAGTGCTGTAGTTTTTTTATTTCAAAGTAATTTTTGGAATCCGTAAAAACATTGTTGAGGAGCAACTTTTTAAGAGGAATACATTCCTGTATTTAGATTTTAATTTTAACGTTTCGGTTTTAAAGATATCATCATCAACTTTGTTTTTCTTTTATGGCTGCCATTTTGCTTTTTTCACACTTTCTAAAGAGCGCGTTTTATTCCCTTTAAAATGATGGGAGAACACTCTAATTGGTTTCTTCTTTTTGTTTTAAGTGTCAAAAATGTTGCTGTTGACGAAGTTGTCGTAAATATTCTTCATTTAGTTACATATTTTATTGTGTTATTGCAAAACTAGCAAACGTATCCACAAAAATGCAGAATCTCTTCAAACGAAGAAACATTTGACATGTTAGTTACCATATTAAAAATCGTAGAAAAACAAACGAGAATGCAGCAACAACCATCTGAAAGTTTCTCCTGAAAGTTATCAACCCGGGGACAAACATGTTCTCCACACTTACTACCTACCCATTTGCAGTATGAAAAGCCTTGAAAACCTCGACCAAAAGAGCATCAAAAAATAATGAGTCTCGAAATAGAAATATTCAAGAATATTTTGCCGATAATCCTACATCTTCTACACGAGCTGCAAACGGCAGAACTTCACTGATCTGAAGTCGAACCAGTACATCACGTTTTGCAATTGTCCTATTATCTGGTAAACCGATTTCGGTATATGTAACGCACCTCTTTGTACAGGGTGACTTTCAATGAGGCGATTCTCAGCACTCAACTGTTAAGCAATGGTAGCGTAATAAAATGTAAAGCAAAACCATTTTTTGTAAAGTTTATGGATGATGATGAAAGTCATTTTATAAATTAAGGCGCATTTAACGAACATGACGCCATTACTGGCGTAGAAAATCTACACATGGGTAATCAACGCAGACTGCAAGTCTGATTTGGCTTTAACGTATGGTGCGGAACTTATGGTAATAAAAACATATTAGTTATTATTTTTATTTTTTTATAATATACTCTTTTTAGCAAATCACAGTGGGCCTTTTATTTACGACAGACACTGAATGGCCAAAGTATCTGGAATACGTGCAAAACAAATAATTCCAGCAATTGCAGGGAGTAGTTCCACCAAATGATTTTAACACTTGTGGTTTCAACAAGATGGATGTCCCGCTCACAACTCTAGGAGGTGCACACATTTTTATCGGAAACTTTTGGTGAGAGAATCATCTCAAACAATGGCCTGTCCGGTGGCCTGCCAGGTCTCCAGATATCACCCTTTAGACTTTTATTTATGGGGTTATTTAAAAATGAAATATATGAATTTGATCCTCCTGAAATGTACTGTTCTTGAAGACCGTTTGCGGATGTCCTATTAGTAAAACAGAAACACTCTTAACCGCGTTACCAGAACTGTTTTAAAGAAGTGTCAAAAGTGCATTGAAAAACGGTGGACATTTTGAACTGTAGCGTTATTTTTGGCAAAATTATTATTTTTTTATTATTTTATTAATATTTATTAGTTCCCTGGTTGCAACTCATGTAGAAGATATAGGATTATCGGCAAAATATTTTTGAATAATTCTATTTCGATTTTCGGTATTTTCTTGATACTATTTTGGTCGAGGTTTTTCAAAACTTCCATATGCAAGTAAGTTGGTAATGAATGTAAAGAGCATAGTTTTTCTTAGGATTTATATTTTTTTCCAATTGTTAGTGCAAATTAAAAGAAGATAAGTTTGATTTTTGTATTGTTATAGGTTGAGTTAAACACAATAATATAAAAAAGTAAATATACTAATTTTTGGTAGAAAGTACAGCTTTATATTATTATTATTAAATATTTTAATCTGTCATTACAAACAAAGTAAATCTCCGTCTTTGTTTGGGTACATAGGCTTTTAAAAATCAAAAATAGTTTTTTAACATAGTTTATTTTTAGGAATCAAATGGCAATTGTTTATAAAGCTATTTTCCTATGCAGTCATGGCTAACTTAGCAAAAATATTTTTTTCCTTTTTTGACATTAAACAAAAACATTTTAATAAAGTGTTGCACATCATTTTAAAGGGAAAAACGCTCTTTAAAAATGTGCAAAAACAAAATGGCGGCCATAAGAAAAACAAAAGTTGATGATGATATCTTAAAACCGAAACGTTGAAATTAAAATCAAAATGCATGAATGTATTCGTCTTAAAAAGTTGCCCTAACAATGTTTTTACAGATTCCAAAAATTATTTTAAATAAAAACTACAGCACTTTTCAAAAACGCACATTTTCAGTTTTTCAAAATAACTCAAAACCAAACGAGATACATCCGTCATTAAAACGGCATTAGATTAAGCTTTTAAATGGTCTATAACTTTCCCCATTTAACCATCTTTCTATCTCTTATGGTTTCCAATATCCCAATACATTCCCTACCAATTTTGGACACACTTAGGGTATTAAAATAGAATTCAGCTAAGAAAAGCCGGAGGAGTCATACAAAAAAGACGGCAACCAACTACTTCTCTCTAATTGCGTCGCTTAAATAGTGTGCAAGCAACAAATAGGGGAATAATTTGAAAGTGAAACAGAACTGATGACCTCGTGACTTTTTCTTAGCTGAATCAAAGACAATTATAGTTTCACCATAGACACCCAGAACAATGCTAAATTTTTGGTTATCAGCTTGGACGTCCGCTTCGTGGAATTTATGACGCGGGTATCCATCGAGTACACACGTAAACTCAGCCAAGCCAGCGTCCAAACTGATGGCCAAAAATTTAGCATTGTTCTGGGAGTCTATAGTGAAACTACAATTGTCTTTGAATGAATCTAGTTGTGTTAAAACAAAAAAATGTTACGTTTCCAACACGTGCCGAAAGTGCCTTTTCCGCATTTGCAGCTTAACCGAACTCCGCTACACGTCATTCGGTCATCTGCACTCGCGGAGAAGTGGCGCTTTCAGCAATATTTAGGAAGTAAACTATTTTTTTATGGATCAAATAAAAAAATTATGAACTAAATCGGTCACTCCCTAAAAATTTGCTGCCTAGGTTCCAACACTCATCACTTTTAGGCGTTCAACCAATTATAACCGCGGTAATAATTAGTGACAACTTTGACGTATAATACATTGTTTAAACGTCAACATAACCGGTAAATACCATTTTAGAATTGGATCTTTGCCTAACATTGATGACTGTGTGGTACTAAACTGTTTGGGATCAGATGCTCTTTCAAGATATAAGTACTAACGAAGCCAACCGCGTTATACATATATTTTTATTGTATTTATCGTTGAGGAATCCTTCAATCTACGTATTTTATCATCTATAAAAAATATTATTTTGCCCATGGCTAGGGGGGCACCTGCCCCCTGCCGGTACCTATGTCAAAGTAAGAAAATTAAATTAAAACTTTGACACCCTGTATCTCGCAAACGATCGACTTTTTGACTAAAGTAAATTTTATTAGATCGTTGTTTTGACAAAAAAATATGCATTATTTATAAAGGCCTTGTGGAGACCCTGTGTGGCCCCTGTAAATTCTGAAAACACCTTTTTTTTGACAAAAAAATCTACAAAAATATTTGTTGTGTAATTCATTTGAGGCTTAGGTTAATCTTTTAATCCGATAAAATGCTACTAATGTGCAATTTAAACAATTTTGTATTTGACTTATAGCAAAGTTACTAGTGGTATAACTGGAGTACAATATCTCAATTTGATTCAAATTTGCAGTTAAAGAAATTTATTTAATATTAAAAATTGCTTGATACTATTGATACTAAGAGAGATATCGATAGGTATCGATAGGGTTTCTCTCTAATTCTCTGTCATTTGTCATTTGCCGTTATTAGGCGATTTCGGCCCGGTCTAATACTCCGACTTTGGTAGGTCTCAACTGGTCACAACCGTGACTTCTGCAAATAGTAGCATCCGAATTCGTTATTTTTCATTTTTGGTTTTAATCAATGTTTAATAATATTTTTTGTATACATATTTAACAGCAATATTAAACCAAAGAGGGTACCAAAGTTGGCGTGACGTCACCTTGTCATACAGAAATTGGTTGGTAGGCATTTAACCGACCAAAGTAGTGTACCAAAACGGATCGAAATCGCCTATTGTCATTTGTCATGTTGTGCTGCCATTTTTATTTTATTTGGGCAATATTTTTATGAAATGGGGTAAGTCTTAATTATTGTTTTTCTCTAATTAGGAAGAAAATTTACTTTGAAGGACATATCAAGTTCTGGCAAAAATATTCTTTGACATATCAACTCTTGAACTATTTAGCATGTTTAAAAGAAAACAGTATTATCATTGTCTAAATTATTTATTTTGACTGTCAGTTACACATATTTAAAAAAGACACATATTATTATGTACTAATATCTAAACAACATCTTCGGCGTTTTCATTTACTGCCAAATTTCTATAAAATGTGTGGTAGACAGGATCAATGTACTTCAGCAAGTCCAACAGGTCTTCTTTCTTTTTGGGATTAATAGGTTTAGGACCATTGTAAACTGGCTTCAATTCAGTAGCGTTAGTTCCTCTTCGTTTTAAATTGAATCTGCAGAAACCTTCATTTTCGTCATGCGAATATTTCACTTGCACGACTCCAGGCCCTAGGTCTTTGGAGAAGCGTAAAACCTTTATATCGTGCCAGCGGATATTCTCTCCCGATTCCGTACGGTCCCGTTTAACAAAAACACTTCTTAAAAGCGCCGAATATTGTAAAAAGTCCTCTTTTTGCATTTCCACAACCTTGAATTTTTTTACCACGTATACTACGAACAAATTGGTACCAATCATGAGGTATTCTTATTTCCATTTCAGATGAATCTTTCTTGGCCCTTTCGATTTTTGCGTGGTCAGAGTCACACTCAAGTCTTGAATGTCCCACTTCTAAAAACTTGTGTTCAATAGTTTTTAGATATTTAGATGTAGACAAGAACCACGAAAGAGCAGCTGCTACGAATAGTATTTTTATTTTGACCGGGGCAGGAATCTGAGTAAAATATAACCGTATCTATATTGTTTGGTAAATCTCTCAAAAAATGGATAATACAAGATGCTATCTGATCTGCCCCGCGGTCCGACAAACCTTCATGCCACATAAAGCAGGTAGTGGATTCCGTACAACAATCTCTCATAGTAAAATTGTAGGTCCACAACTGCCTTTTGTAGTATACTTCACTGGTGGTCAATAATGGAGTAGGCAAATTTTGTTGCAGATCAAAGACAATAACCCGCTGATTTTCAGAATTTCTTGCATATTCCTTGTCAGCTCTTTTTTTCCTCATAAGCTTTTTCTGCTAATGCAAGGTGTCTTTCTTTCTCTGCTGTTAATAATACACCTTTTCGGGTTAGATATTCTTCGCCCCTTAATTTTTCTCTCATTAATTTTCTGTTAATCTTTTTTTCTTCTTGGTTACTGGGTCTTTTTCTGTGAGCTCTTGCTCTTCAATTTCATTTCTGTCCTCTGTTTCTATTTCTAGTCTTCTTTTCTTTGTTTGAATTTCTGTATCAGTGGATTCTTCTGATGAAGAAATATTCTCAGGAATATATTCTCTATCGTCGTCGTCGTCGTTACTATCATAATCATAGTGACTGATTTCATCAATCGCTCTATTGCCCTTTTGATTACTACTACTTGGCTCATAAGGTACAATAATGGTATTAGATTCAGAAATTATAATGTCATCATCAAGGTTGGGAATATTTTCAACAACTACTTTCTGAGTATCGACACTGTTAACAGCTTTCGCCATTTCTAATATTCTTTTGCCTCGAGACATGATACTTAAAAAGTGCCTAAAATTTAAAAAAAAATAAGTTTGTTCCTATTTTACAACCGCATTTTTTCTCAGAATCTGCTTGTGAAAAAAAAAACATCTTAAAATTAAAAATTTTATTAATTTTGGTGCAAAAAAGAGCATACCTACACTAAATTACAAAAACAAAAATATACTTAATGATTGTACACACATCAGTTTTTAATGTGTTTGCAATACTCAAGACACCGAGTTCTACTCATATTTTTACCCTATAATATTTAAGCATAATATCTTTTGCATGACATGGTGTGTTGTGATTGAATTAACACATGGTTTTTATATTAAATATATTCTAATATATCACACTTACCTGTAAAAATAACCTTTTTTCTATAAAACCCCTTCTCACTTTAATTATCTACTGCATAAAACGTTTATAGAAAACACAGACTTTTAAATTCAAGACACTCTAACCTTAAATTATAAGTCGTCAAAACTTGATATGTCACATGAGACGTCTTACAAGCGCGGTCCAAACATGATAAGTGTGACATGTCATGTTTTGGCAAAGATCGAAAATACTTGCACCAACATATCATGTAATAAATTGCTTAACTGGTTGCCTAAATTTTAATGATCGACATATCAACTTTTGCCACATAAAACTTTACTTTAAGTTACATATCATGTACATAAAAAGTGAATAATGAAAAAAGTGACATATCAGCTTTTGGCAAATAACCACAGGTGACCTATAGTAAGTAAATTTCTATTTATACATTACTTATTTTATTTTGTATTTAAGCTGGTATTAGCTTGGTATCTGGTAGGTATATACTTTTGATTTTCTGAACCATGTTTTCTTACGCTTATTTTTCATTTTTAGAGCAAGTCCTAAGGAGCGCCACACATTATATTTGAGATTACCTGTTAAAATTGTCGACGAACATCAGATCTTGGAACTTCACCCAAATATTTCAGTAGTGCACCTTCCTAGACAGGTTAGTCTGTCTTCTATAAGAGCCTCAAATTGGAAATATATCCTTATATAGTTTTGTTTATATATTATGTAAGATTTGAGGGGCTAGTTTCAAAAATAGATATTTATGTTATATAAAATTAAAAATGAACAAAAAACCTATAGGTACATTGAGTTGAGCTATTTGATAGCCTAGCTGATCTAGTCAAGAATGCATTTTGGCCATAGTTAGTATGGAGAGGAAACATAAGACCTATTTTACTTGTCAGTTCAGGGCCACTAGAATGGGAGTGCAGTAGTTTATAAAACATAGAAGAAATTTTGGCTTACACATGTTATCTCCTATTATTTGTTCTTAATCATAAAATAATGGTGCTGTTATAAAATATTTGGTATTTTTTGTAAAAAACAAAAATTGTAATTTTGCCAAAGGTACTTATTTACTTTTAATCTAAACTACTGGCAACAACCGCATTTCTGTTTTCAACTGTAAGCATCTGAGTTGTATATGTAGTGGATTTTTTTGGTAATTTTCTAGAAACCTGCAGCAACTCTGATTTTGACAAATTTTGGTATACAGGGGTTTTTGGTGTGCTGATCATAAATTTAAAAGAATTTTTTGACGGAAATGTTTCGTTCTCAAGATAGCCATCCTCAAAGTTGTAATTTAAACTGATCCTATTTTCACTATATTCCTGCTTTTTGCACCTAATACTTGATTTAAAGCTAAAGTGACATACAGTATTTAATTTTCACCATTTAAAACCCTAATTTTTCTGTGTATTTTTTCACCTTTTATTAAAAAAATTGTGAAAATCCACGTTAAAAATCAGGCAACCATGTTTACACTGGTGATATCAAAGCTTGCTGCAATTGAAAACGATTGACAGTTATGCTATGCAATTTAAGGCAAAAATAATTATTTATTTATTTACTTTTATGTCTAAAGATCTTACAAATATGACAATGTCAATAAATTTAATTAAAAATACAAATGTTTAAAATTTAAACTACTAAAATAGTAAAAACAATAAAATACTAACTAATTATGGAAAAATATTCTTTAACATCATAATAGCATTTTTGTAGAAGATAGCTCTTTACACCTTTTTTAAATCTATGATTTGAAGTTAATTCTTTAAGGTTTGCTGGAAAAGCAGTTTGGACTTTTTTGAAATGAGGTTGTGTTATAATGGGGTATGTAGATATTAGTGTTGTTCCTGGTGGGGTAGTTGTGAACAGTTGTGGTTTGTTGAAATTTGCTGAAATGTTTTTTAACAAATAAGATTAAAATGCAAGATGGTGGTAAAATTTTAGATTGAAGAAAATATGGCTTACGTGAATCCAAAGGGTGAAGTGAAAATATTTTTCTAAATGTTCTTTTGCAATATGAATATTCTTGAAATGTCTGTAAAACCCCAAAAAATAATCCCGTACCTCGGATGGCTAAATGCTAGGGCATAATAAGTGTTAAGTAGTTGTTTTGTTACAAGTATATTAAAAAATTCTTATGGCAAAGTATGCTGAGTTTAGTTTCCTAGCTACATGATCTATGTGGTTGCACCATGTAATGTGTGGATCTAAGTAAATACTAAGTAATTTAAAGTTGTCTGTTTTATTAAGGGGTTTGGCATTAAGAGTAAGTGATTAATTTTGGGGTATGGTTTTACTGTTTGTGAAAGTCATGTAAGAAATTTTTAATTCACTAACCATTCATACACCATAATGTAAAATATGTATAAAAACGTGGTTTTAAAAGGTGAAAATCAAATATTATATTCCAGTTTAGCTTTAAATCAAGAATTGTGTTCAAAACGATGGGGAAATATAGTGAAAATAGTATTAGTAAAAAATTTAACTTTGATGATGAATATCTCGAGAACAAAACATTTCCGCCCAAAATTCTTTTAGATTCGTGTCCCATATACCAAATTTCGTCAAAATTAAAGTTGCCGAAGGTTTCTAAAAATTACCTTTTTTTTTAATAGGATTCAACATGCCCGAATTCTATCGAACTTGGATCCAAAAGTGAGAATGTGACAAAATATTATTTCTTTGACATATTTTTGATGTTGCCAGATGCTCTTCATAAATACATTTTGATTTTTCAGCTTTCATTTGCTCTTCAATTATTTTTGCTGCTCCACTCCTAAGATATTAATTTAATAACGGTAGCTAAACCATACATTCTTTCATATTAAAGTATGTCTATGATACTACAACTGGTAGAAATTAACATTTTCTTTATTTATGTATATAAATGACAGGCATGACAAAACCAAATTCTATGATTATGTCATTTTTTTTTATTATTATATATTATATCGGCCTAAAAACCTTTTTTCAAATAAATTTTTTGATATCCAACTAACTAACGTTACTTTTTGATATTTTAATTTAATCCATGAGCCGGATATCATTATTGATTTTTTGGTTACTGTATAAGCAGAGGTGATTGCCAGAAAAGTCTTAATAATTTCAAAACAAAAAAAAAATCCCTACTTATGTGTCCAACTCTTTGGCGGTCACTCTACTGTCTTGAAGTACAAAAACCTTAATTTAAGGCTTAAATTTCCCTATTTCAGAAAACCCGCCGTTGGTGCACCGTCGACTTTGAAAGTAAATCCAAACTAGAGGAGGCGCGAAGGGAGTTGAAGGCAATTAAAATCGACGGTAAATCTGTCAAAGTAAAACCGTTTAAAATACCAAACAAAGTCAACAAAAAATCCCCGACCAAAACCGAAGATTTACAAGAACTGTTAGCATAAACCTAAAATATGAGGCAATTTATCGGCAACCCGTTCCAATCAGAGTTTGAGGAGGATGATGGTCTCGACGAATTTGAATTTGAGGATGTAGTCAGGATTATTGAGGTAAAATTTTCCTGTTTTATTTGTATAGGTATTCAAATTGTTTAATAGATCAGTACAATGTTTAAAGAAGATAATATATCAACTTGTTTGGTTATGTTAATAAAAGAAAAAAGTTTTTGCTGGAGAAATAATTCCACTATACCATTTATATTCAAAAACGGCGATTATTTTGTACATTTTCTGTTCTTTTCTGTTGTAACTGGGGTTACTGATTTTTCAACCATTGCAATACAGTGCTTGTTTAAATTCAGGACCCCCTTCTGAATTGTTTCGTATTTTTTCATGAAAATTTAAGGACTTTAGTACATAAATATTAACTACATAAACCAAATTTTAGACAGGAAGTGACAGATATAAATGTCAAACTGACAGGTCGGCACCATTTTGAAAAAAAATTTTTAATGGTTTTACCAAATGTGGTATCTGGTAGGATTTGGACATGTGAAATGCAACAGTAATATTGAAACTCTTTCTGAATCCCCCTTTTGTTTCATCGCACTGAATTGGGTGGATGGACTTTAGTAAATTTTTAAGATTTCATCTCTACTTATTGCTAAGCAATTAGGCATTCCATTTAAAATAAACAAAATATCACCTAAAGCCCAAAAAATGTAAATTCTGGCAATTTCGCCGATATTTCTGTTTTAATATTGCTTGTCTGAAGACGCCCACCTACCGAATTATGTAAACGCAGCTTTAGCGGTTTCAGATATACAGTAGAATCCGGTTATAAACACGGCCAAGGCACCGTTGATATTACGTCGTACTAACTGTTGATCGTACTAAACGAACAGACAATTTTTGTGTTGGACATCCGCACACAAAAATAAAAAAGTGATCTGTACTTTTAACCAGACTAACTTTTTCATATGTGTTTTGATGCCCTGAACTCAAATCCGCAGACCAATTTGCTCCATTAGGCTTGATTTTTGAGTAAGCTGGTTAAAACACCACTTACATTTTTCGATTTTCACCGATTTTTTTATGTTTTTCGTAGTTTAATGCGGGATGGAGCAAAACACACTCCGGAATCGAATTCAAGGCATCAAAAAACATAAAAAAAGTTGGTATGGGCAAAACTACTAATCAATTTTTTTGTGTGTGTTCCAGCTCTGTGCACCAGCACACAAAAAAAATTGATAATAATAAAAATAACAATATTTTTCAGTGTATAATGATTTTTAGGCTGACCGAGTCATTGTTCCTGCAGAAGAGCTAGAAGAAGATGAAGACTGGGTTGATGATGATGAAGATGATCCAGACTATGTTGTCCAGGTATGTTTTAATTTATTAATAATAATTTTAATAGGAATAATCTTTATTTCAAATTTGTTAGATACATACCGGGTGAGTTTTTTTAATGTTTAGTACAGGAATATCAGAAAATGCTACAGCTACTAAGAAAGTTAAATGGGGAAAGAATTGCAGTTATGAGAACTTAGTTTAAATCACTTTATGTTTAATTACAAAAAAATCATGGCTTACTAGGTATTTGGTGTAAACTGTTTTTTTCCAGAATAGTTTTTTTCTTTTAGTTTGGTTATGATTTGAAGTAGAAAGAAAGTGTAAATAGAAACTTTTAGATAATTTTGTTCTCAATAAAAATATTTACTTGGATCTTGAATATAGATTATTTTTAATTTATGACCTAAACTTGCACTTGCATCAAATATTAATAATAATAAGCTTTTTAACATAATATACTATAATTTATTGAGATATCTGAGAAATCCCAAAGGGCCATCGACCGAAATCCTTCAGCCCAATTTATTTACAATATTATATATACATTCATTAATGTGTACTTGATAAAGAAAAAAAAATCAAACCTTTTCTTACAAAAAAAAAAAAAAAAAATATAGACAATAATGTTAATAACAGTTAATAAATAGAAAGATAATGTTTGTGATCGTTCTAGTTTGTTGCATATCTGTTAATCAGTTCCCATAAGGTGTTTACTGGATGGCGAAATCTTGATTGCTCTCTGGTCCTTTCCCTGCATAAAGCTGTTAGCAAGTGTATGTTGTGAGGAATTTTGGCAAACCTCTTTACTAGTCCTTGAGTCCTCTCTTGAATTGGTTGGATTTTAGTTTTGCCATATAAGCTGTCATTGGAAGGATTATGCAGTGGGTTGTTTGGATGCCTAAATTTGGTAAGGGTTCTTAATGTTATGGTTTCTGCAGTAGATAGGTTCTTCCAGGCTGGGTTCTGTGCATTTGTTAAAAGGATGTGTCCATATTCAATAAGTGGGCGGCAAATTGTTTTGTAAATTTGAACAGCTGCTTTTGTTGAAATGCCCTTATTTTTGTATGTAAGTGTTCTGAAATGTTTTGCTCTTGATATAACTTTTTTTTTGACTGTTTTGGTATGGTTGTTGAAGTTAAGTTTAGAATCTAGTGTGATGCCAAGGTACTTAGCAGATGGTGATGGGGCAACTTCAGTGTTCTTAATTTTTATTTTTGGAGAAAGTGCGCAAATTTTATGATTAAAGGTTATGAATTGAGATTTAGTAGGATTCACTTGCAGTCTCCATTTATCGAACCATTCCAGTGCATTATTAACCTGGCTTTGAAGGGTTTGGATAGTCTTTTTCAGTGTTTGACCATGAGCTATGATGGCAGTATCATCAGCAAATTGTAATATATATGAGCCTGTATTTTGGAGTGGTGTTAAGTCATAACAGTAGAGGTTGTATAAAAGTGGAGAAAGTGCTGATCCTTGGGGGAGGCCTTGTTGTGGTTGAAATTCTTCTGATAGTGTATTGTTAATTCTAACGGATAGTCTACGATTTTCAAGAAATTGCTTCAAGAGCCATATAAGGGTGTCAGAAATACCTAGCTTTTTAAGTTTATATAGCAGGCCCTTATGCCAGACACTGTCGAATGCTTTTGATGTCCAGAAACAGTGCAGCAGATTTTTTGTTGTTGTGTTTTTCACTCTGTATGTTTGATGTAAGAATAATTAGTGGATGTACTGTGGAGCTTTGTGATGTAAAGCCAAATTGGAAAATGGGTATTAGATTAAATGACTCGGTCTGTAAGATGTTGCGTACTATTTTTTCAAAAAGCTTGCCCAAAACCGGTAACAGTGTTATTGGTCTGTAATTTTTGGTACAGCTGTGGTCCATATTTGGTTTGGGAATATTTATTATGATTCCTTTTTTCCAATCGTCTGGGAAAACCATATTTGCAAAGCAAAAATTGTATAGACTCATAATATATTGGTGAATACGGTAATCTAGTTGTTTTATAACTATCCATGGTATTCTGGTCAATTCCTGGTGATGTATTCTTTTGATGATGAAGAATTTTAAAATATTCGTTTTCGTCTACCATTAAAACTTCATTGTTGCAGCAATTTGTGTTAAAGTATTCATCAAACCAATCCTCTATAATCCCAAAATTTTCTCCGTCGAAGTCTGGATTTGCTTCAGGGCTGTAGTGTTTCTGGTAGTGCCTAAGAAAATGCTAGCTTTTTCAGCATCGGTTGAGTATGTGACTCCTTCTTCAGTGATTTGTGGAATAGTTGCATTTGCTTTATATTTGGTTAACTTGTTAACTTTCTGGTAGAAATTCTTTCCGCTTGCTTGATTTATTTCTTGACATGTAGTGAGCCAACTGTTTGTTCTATATTGAAAGATCATATGCTGAATATTTTTACTGAACTGATTGATTTTAGTTTTAATGTGTGGATCTAAATTTGCCTGATACTCTCTAAGCATTTTTCTCTTTTCTTTTATCATTTTTATAATATATGGTGGTAGTGGATAAGTATAATATTTGTGTTTAATTGTTGGAGTGTATAATAAAATGACTTCCATTAGTTTTCGGTTAAATGTTTGTATCTTGTCGACATTGATTGCATAAGGTTGGTTTGCTGTTATATATTTGAGTATTTCATCATTTACGCTGTTTATATGACATTTGTTGAAGTTGAACTTGGGAGGTTCCAAATTGGTGTCTGGGGGAGTGGTTCTGTCTATTTTAATCTTCATTGCTAAATGGTCCGAGCCAATGTCAGGCAGAAGATCCACATCTTTGATATTTCGCGCCAGGTTTTTAGAGTACAGAAACAAGTCTGGAGTGGAGTCTATATTATTAGCCATTAAAAAGTGGGTGGTGTATTTTTTTTCAGAAAGTCACTATTCTGTAGAAACATATTGGCTGTTTTTAATTTTTCAAAAGATTGTTGACACTCAGGAGTCCATTTAAACGGAACATTTTTTCTAGACAAATAATTTAAAGGTACCGCAATTTCAGCAAAATTTTTAATATATTTTCTATAATAATTAGCAAAGGCAACAAATCTCCTGGCACCATTTGAATCTGTGGGGTACCGGATATTCCTGGAACAGCTTTAATTTTTTCAGGGTCAGGCAACACCCCTTAGAAGACACTACATGACCTAAATACAAGAGCTCTTTCTTTAAAAATTCACATTTGTTCGGGTTTAATTTTTTAAATTCTACATCCCTTAATCGTTGTAATACCTTTAACTAAATTTACATTATGTTCCATTAAATTCTTACCAAAACAAATAAGATCATCTAAGTAAAACGAAACAACTATCATAATTGGAGCCCAGACATTGCGATTGTCATAGCTCTAGAGAAAGCGTTAGGCTAATTCTTTAGTCCCATGGGGAGACGAGTCATTTGGTATTGTCCTTTACTGCCTACTGTAAAAGCTGTATATGGCCTACTAGATTTATCTAATTCTACCTGATAATAGCCTTGAGACAAATCTAAATGTGAAAATAAGTAGCGCCAGATAACGAGTCAAGAATATCAGTTATACAAGGTAAAGGCCATTTTTCATCTTGTAGCTGAGAATTACAACCCCTATAATCTATAACAACTCTAAAACGTTTATTACCGTTATTATCAACTTTTTTGGAACTAACAAAAGAGGGGACGACCACTCAGATTTTGCTTCTTCAATTATGCCGTCCTGTAACATTTTATTAATTTGTTTATCTATTTCTTGTTTTTGAGAAAATGGTAACCTATATTGCTTTTTGTATACAGGAGTTGCATGTGGCTTTAAATAAATTTTTTGTTTATAAATATTAGTGGTTGTTAACGGATCGTTATCTAAAAGAAACACGTCAGAGTATTTAGCACATATTTTTTGTAAAGCAAATTTTTCTTTTTCTTGTAAGTGATTTAAATTTAATAAATTTAATAATTTTTCCACTCTATTAACGGAACAATTATCGTTAGACCCAAAATTACATACATCATAATTTTC
Source organism: Listronotus bonariensis (assembly GCA_014170235.1). NCBI lineage: Eukaryota > Metazoa > Arthropoda > Insecta > Coleoptera > Curculionidae > Listronotus > Listronotus bonariensis. The sequence goes on from JACEGR010009205.1 coordinate 17,192, forward strand.
AAGTAAATCAATTTTTGGTTTAAAATTTTTAAAGTAACATCCTGATCGCGCACATTTAGAATTTTTACTGGTATCTTATTCGATTTAGGACTAACTATAGCACTTGCTATAAAAATACCTTCACTTGCTTCATCAGCAAAAACAACACAGTCTTTAGAATGTTCGATATTAAAATATTTAATGATTTCGGTACGTTTTGGAATTATAGTTAACATCTCCTGTTCAGTCTGCATAGGTATTGATATTTTATTGTTATTAATGTAAAATGAAAATAAAAATTGCTCAAAATCTATAGTTGCAAAATTATTAAGGAAAAAATCTAGTCCTATCACACCGTGAATATTATTGTCAAACGCATCAATCAGCAAAAAGGTATGACACACTTTTGTATCATTTACATTAAAACATATGTTTGCTGAGCCTTGCGAAATAAGAGAACCAGAGATTCCGTTTATTTTAATTGTTTCTGAGAAATTAACTTGTTGATATTTATTTATATGACTTTTAAAAATTACACTTATAGTAGCACCAGTATCCAACAAAAGTTTAAGATTTTTACCGTGATAATCTACTGTTACAAAATTTAAACTACTTGATGTTGATAATCGATGGTTAGTTTTTCCTTTAGTCTCGAAAAACAATTGACCGGTATTTAAATTTGAACTAGTACCTGCACTACTTCCTGTGTGTTGCTCTCTAGAATTATTACGATTTTGCATAAAATAACCCCGCTGGCCATTATTGTGACCAACACGGCTACCTCTGCGATTATTAAAATTTGTTCTATTTACCGAGTTTGAATTAGGAAATTGTCGATTTTGCTGACTGTTGTTAAAATTACTATTTGTGTTATTTAAATAAGAATTATTATATTTAGGAAATTTTTGAAAAGAACCCTGAAAGCTTGAGTTACCTCTAAATTTGTTTCCTATAAGAACCCCTATTAAACTTGTTAAAATTTGGTCTCATATGAAACATTTCTCTAGAAGCACCTAAGGATATTTCTTCATCTTTAGCGCCGCTGATGGCGTCGTTTAACGTTAAATAGTTTCGGGCTTTAATAATGGTTCGCAAATCATGATTATTTAATCCGTTTGCAAAAGAATTAATTGCTATTCTTTCATTAACGGGCCTCAAAATTTTCATGTTTTGCTCATTACCTTCAGCTTGTGTCAAGGTAAGATCAACTAATAATTCCTCAAGTGACCGTCCGAATTCATCAATAGACTTTGACTTTTGTTTTTCGCTATTTAATTTAAAAGATAACGTAGCAGCTGATTTTTTTGAAATAAAATGTGTTTTTAAATCCTGAATTAATATCGCGTTAGAAGAATAAGTTTGCTTTAGTCTAATTTTCGCATTTTCTGAAAGTCGCGTTTTTAATACATAGGTTGTTAATAAACTTTTTCCGTTATCATCTAAAAGAGAATCATACATTTCAATGGCATCTATTATTTGCTTAGTAACCGTTTCACACCCATTCATTACCGGAATTAAACCTGCAGCTGTTCTTAAATCAAATTTCTCAGACATCTTAAATTCTGGTTTAGAATCTGATGATGACTCGAGCTTAAGATCTTTTTCAGATACTGAAGGGTTTAAACGTAACTTATGTAATCTTTCTTCAAGAATACTATAAATGGCATCAAAATAATTATTTATCTCTTCCACAAACAATTTAACCCTATCTACAATTTTTTGGTTCATGCAGTTCACTATTAAAATTTTCCCTAATATTATTAAACTCTAATTTTAGCCTATCTAACTTTTTTAATTTTCTTTCGGTTACCTCGCTACTACTTCGGTTTTCTGCGTTGTCTTTCTTCAAATTTCTATAATTTACTTTTAGTTCTTCCAATAGATATCTGAATTCATCGCTTTGCTTTGACATCCCATATATACCATTTATTAAAATTTATTTGTCCAATTCCATACCATAATTGTCTATATTTATTTACCATTACCCTAAAAAAATTAAACCACTTCTCTGCTTCTGGATACTTCTTTGCGGATCTTCCTTTCAATTGCTTTGTTGCAGCGAATAAAAATGCACCATCCCAGCAAAATGGCACCCAACACCAGCAAAATTACTGTTAAAACGTCTTGAATGGATCCAAATTTTGTCGAGTTTGTCTGGCCTCCACTATTACCAGCTTGTGCAATTATGACTTCCTCCTTTGACGGTGCTGATCCCATTTTTTATTATTATTTTACATTTTCCATAAGTTCTTATGCAGGATCGCCATGTGATAATGGTGCTTTGGGGAGCTTGAAATAAAGCGACTTGTTTCAACTATTCAAAACTAAACTCTATTCTTAATATTAAAATAATATAATTACATTGGCAGAAAATGCTTACATACTAGAAATTACAAATTAAACATATTGCACATATTGTCCTACATATACATGTTCGGTGAACTGCTATGAACTCTAATTGGGTTAATATACAATATGTTAAAACCTCAATATTATGAATAATTATAATCCCAAGAATAATTATAATAACTTAAATTCTACCCTTATTAGCTTTTACAAATATAGTTTCTTCTATCTTGGATGTAGGATGTATATAAACAAGAAAAACATGCAGTGGTTGTTCATGAAATGGAACAGAAAAGTGCAAACATTCATTTAAAGGATTATTTATACTAGGGGCGTTTGCTTTTTTCATTTTGAGTGATGGATGTACCTGTACTAAACTGCCTCCTCGAGTATTTGTTATTATATTTCCTTGCAGTTGAATCTTGTCCCAGTCTCTGTAAGTAGTGTTTGTAGTATTTTTTGTTTTTGTTTCGACCAAAAGAATGCAATTTACATGTTCCCTTTCGACTGTGTTGTAAAGTATGGATCTTTTTTCTGATAGCTGTTTATGTTATTATACAGAATGGTGATGTTATTATCCATTAACTTGTATATTACCATCTCCATGTATTGGTTCCGTTGGTGATGGCGTCTGCGGGTCATCCAAGTCAAACATTAGAATGTATACACGATTGCCAGAAAATACAGCAGTTGTATCTATGTTATATGCTTCTATAAATCTTTTTCTTAACTTCTCGATTAATATCTTTCTATCAGTGTTTTTAGGTTTGTTGATTTTTCTTACGTATGTGTTTATTATTAAATCATGTATTGTGACTGGTGCGTGTATTTTCGTATTAATAATTTTTTCCTGGGGAATGTCTATAGTTTTCTTATTTAGGCTTCTTATTTTGATGTTTGGAATTCCTTCGATTGGCTTTGTGGGGCGTTGTGGACATTTGTGTGACCAGGCCCTGTGATCTTCAGCGCCACATCCTAAACATTTTGGTGGAAGAGTTGAGGAACATTTTTGTGTGTAGTGGCTTCCAAGGCATTTTTCACATTTGGGTTGCGTAGTACAATTTTCGGAGGTATGATCAAATTTACTACATTTTTTTGCACGCTTGGGGGCTTGGCGTTGGTGGTGAGCTTGGATACACTGGATAGTGTCTATTTTTGTAAAAAGTCCCTCATTTAGTAATTTTTCAAAGCTCTTATGACATCCTGTTATAACTCTAATCATAGATGTTGGTTTTCCAGTAGCCCTCGCAATAATACGTTTGCAGTATCTGTGTTTAATTTGCTTTGTGTTAAGGTATTCACTAATTGTTTCATCTGATATGGTAGTTTCAACTGTACTTATAATTACTGAATAAGTTGGTTCTGGATTTTTTCGAGGTTTTGTGGTGTATGCAGAAGTTTCAGAATAATTAGTTAAGTGTTTATTTGCCTTTAGTTTAGCTAAGGTTGTTAATATAATTGGTTTTTGTGTATTTGTTTTTAATAAAAAACCTTTTTTTGTTTGCAAAATTATGTCATCTGAATTTGGATATTCTCCTTCCCAAATGGATGCCAAGTCTAATCTACTCATATTTTGATGTGTATTTATATAAAAAAGATGTTTATAGGTTTTGTTTGTTATTGTTTGCATTTTAAGTGAAAAGTTTTTTTGTTGCTCATTTGTGTTTTGGATTGAGGTTGTTTACCTTTATCGTTGACGTTTTTGTTGCAGTGAAGGTATTTTGTTCGATTAATGCATTTTTCGATTTTTTGTTGATCTGTGTTGGAGAAACAATTCCTACTATTTCGTTTATTTCTTGTTGGCTAAGGTTTTCATGACGTCGTTTACGTTTTTGTATTCTGCAATTATCCATTCAAGATTTGGATCCTCGTCTTCTTCCGATTCGGGATTATTATTATTTATCATAATAAACGTATAAAAATACGAAGCACACCTTTATTTGTAAAGAAAAAAATTACTGATAACTTTTTGCAAATGCGAGATATAGTACCTTTCTCGTTTTAAATCCCTTTGTAAAAAAACTTGTAAGTTTTTAATTAGGAAGCCACTGTAAATAAGGATAATATATAATTTATTTATGTATTTATTTTAAAAAAGTTTTTAAATCGTTTTACAATATATTAATATTACTTAAAATGTGTCGTTTTAAGGTTTAAAAAAATTAGTGTTAATAAATTTCATCATCATCAATTATTTAAACATTTCTCAAGACAATAATGAAACTTTTTACCTTTTATTATGATTATTAACTGAGCTACAGAAGCAGAACATTTTTTAGAAAAATCGTTTTTTGGTGTTCATGAAAAGAACCCGTTTAAAAATCTATTTTAGGGCGGTTCCTTTTGCGAAATCTATCAGGAATATTTATACCGCCATATACACTGAGATCCTAAACTCCGTCGCCCCCTTCTAACTTCTGAACCGTTCGGTATATTTTCATAAACGAGTCAGAACCGATATTATTATGACCAAGGTCTGCAATTTTTACATATCAATGACAGCTCTAAATGTCAAGAGTGACAGCTGGGCGCCATATTGCGAAAAAGAATGAAATGGAAGGGGTCTTGTGGCACATCATTTTAAAGCTCCTGACAGGTACTTCACGACCCTAGAATATAAAGTCAATACCTTCACCTACTACAAAATGGCAGTAATTTTAAAATTACCTAAATACCTGATTTGGGTGGCCATATTTCCGAAAGTAATTACGTTAGACGTACCTAATATGGTATTTTCTTAAAGATCTTTTTAATGGTGATGCTGGTGATAACATACATGGTGGCAAGAAGTATATATTTTTAATGACACACCCTGTATATTATATCACCATTTAAGATATTTAAAGAGCTTTAAGAAAATAATACATTAAGTACATCTAACTTTGTACTTTCGGAAATATGGCCATCAGATCAGGTATTTAGATAATTTTAAAAGTACCGCCGTTTTGTCCTCCTCTAATGTTTTTTGGAGTCGGGTAAAAAAAATTAAACCTATGGGTCCAGAACATCTGGGTGTTACTGACTAAACCAATTGTAATATCTATAAAAGTTTGGCTTATTTGTGCTGGAGAATTGTGTTTGTTTTGCCACACTGACAATTTAATTTTTAATATTTATTTACTTTTTCTATTTATCTTGTAATAAATCTATAAGAGTAAAATTTAAAAAATGGTCCCACCTAGAGCCACTTTAAACAATGTTAAAAGAAAAATAGCTAAGTTGTAACAAAACAAAGCAAGAAGATTCCAATGTCAGACCAGGACAGCGACATTCCATGTTCACACAGTTATACTCTACCATCAACCAAAAAGAAAGGGTTTTTCCAAAGCCCACCCTATGTCATTATAGCATAGGTACTCTCATGTTTTAAAAGCCCAGAGTGTTTGGGTTCAGCCAATGTGCTGTTTACATAATTTTTATTGTATCTTTAGTGGTTTATGGATATTTTGAATGTAATAAACTTTAGGAAATATGCTATGTTTTTTGTTTGCACAGAAACTAAATACTTTTTATTTTTTTAAATAAAACAAAATTGTATAAGTTGTATAGAATTGAATTTTTATGTCCAAATTTGAAGTTAAAGCATGAGAGTAAAAAGAAAATGTAATTATGAATATATATTTTTAATTTTAATTGTTTAACTCTAAATTTTACCATGGAATTTAATTCTCTACAACTTTAACTTATACTATATTCTTTGTCCTATTTAAAAAATTAAGGAACTTACTCTTGGTCATTTTTCAATCGGAGTAAAATTTTGTGTTTACTTTCAGGTTTTAGACCATGCGCCATTTTTTCCATAAGAACGTATAAAAATGTAGAAAATGTTGGTCTATTTGTCCTCTTGTAACAACTTTCTTGGGACATGCTGTCCTTCTTACTATAACATTTAAAACTATTATATTACCTATACACCTTTAGCCAAATCATTATTATATACATAGAACGGAGACGGTCCTAACGCGAGTAAAACACTAACAGGTTGAGATTAGACAAAGAATGGTGTTGTTTTGTTATTGATTTACTTGTCTATAAACCTTTTGATTTGGCTGGACGTGTACAGGGTGCGTTTTTAAAACTTACAATAGGTATATTTTCTAAACCAAGGCAAATATCAAAAAATACCGTTTCTATTAAACCTGGAGGGAATATAAATAACGTAATTTTCAAAACACCTTTATCAATCCCTGATGTGTCACCTTTTTGGAAAGCTTATGAAAAATGCTTTTCGTTGGTTATAAAAAAGTTGGGGTAAAATGAAATACTACCCTTAAATTTTAAAAAAATCAGTACCTTATTATAAATAAAAAATACCATTAAATGTCCAATTAAATTAATAAAAAATTAATTAAAATTTAATAATGAACTAAAATAAAAATCCCCAACCCACCCCACTATAAAAAAGTCTGCTTATTTTTTCTTGCTTCTCTTTCTAAATTTTGTCCTAGAAACAAAGTGATAGTAACTAGTTTTTGTTGTTAAGCGCTTGTACAACAGAACTTCTTTTGAGAGCGGGTTAGGTCTGCAGCGAGTATTATTTTAATTTATTAGTTTTTAATTAATTTTACATTAATTTATTTGAACATTTTCTGGTATTTTATGAATAAGAAAGTATAATTTTTCTAAAATTTAGGGGTAATATCTGATTTACCCCAACTTTTATGACCAACGAAAAAATTCTTCATTCATAAGCTTTTCAGAGAGGTGCTACATAAGGGGTATTGCCATTTAAGATTTTAAAGTGACTGGGGTGCAGCCTAAGGGGGTTGATAGAGGTGTTTCGGAAAATACGTCATTTATTTTTCCTCCAGGATTTTACATTTTGCGATATTTGCCATGGTTTAGAAATTATAGCAATTGTAAATTTTAAAAAACGCACCCTGTATATTATGTATGATACAGCATATCTATTTACTTCATATTTTTAGTTTCAGAAAATCATTCGCAAGATACAACTTCTAAGTCCACAAATCAAGAATCGTCAAACTCCTCAATCTCTAATGAAGAAGCAGACTTTATGGGAGATGAAACGTAGCTTAGATATTATTGGTTAATATTAAGATTTTTGTTTAGTTCAAATTATGTTTGCAATCATATAGGTATGCATATGGAAAAATATACAGAATATTAGGATTAATAAAAGTTAACACTTGAATAAAATTATGGTTTTATACAGGGTGTCTCCTAAAGCTGCGAAAAAATGCTGCCACATATACCTGAAACTAAAATATGACGATTTAACCCAACTTACTGTCAAATTAAAAGTTGATCCCTTTTAGAAAATTGTAGTCAGAATTGGCTGCTGTAACATATGGGATTTTATTTTATTAAGAGATAGGTAATGCGATTATTATTTTTTTGGTAATCGCCTCTACATGTCAATAACCCAAAAAGGTTGGTTTATGATGTGAACAGCGATATGACGGGAAAACATAAGCTGAGATAAAAATCACCAAATATCGATAAAACCCAAAGAGTATAAATAGTTTAATTTAATTTTTACTCCAAATACAAAGTTTAAAGCACGTATATTTAAAAAAAATAATTTTCGGTTTTTTTATTATTATTTTTGCCAGTTGTCAAAAAAAAACAAAAAAAAAGATTACTTATTTTGACAAAAATAATTTAAATTTAGTTTAATTACGCTACGTAGATGAGTCAAATGGTACATTAGGTGTTTTCCAGCAGGCTGTCAGAAATGTTTGCAACCGTTCGGATTCTGCGCACGTCAAATTTGTCATTCCAGCAGTAGTTTTTAGGATGTTGGAAACTGTTTGAAAAGTTTGCAAACTTTCTTCAAACATTACTAGGTTTGTTCCAGCAGTAGTTTTAAAATGTTAAAAACTGTTGAAAAAGTTTGCAAACTTTCTTCAAACATTACTGACAAATTTTTAACATAGCGTTTCTTTTTTCTGTTGTTTTGCCAACATTTCTGACTAATGTTTGTAACAATTTCTGCGATTTACGATTGTTGCTAACATGTTTCCAACATTCTGCTGGAACAAACCTATTATTTTACATATGGCTAAATATTATTTGAAATAATAGCAAATTTACAATTTTAAATAATGTATATGTGCATCAAATTTTGCATTTAAAATTCAAAATTTTTTCTATTCTGTAAATTTTTCTGCATTTTTGTAAACTATTCCCATTTTTCGCGATATACCGCAGTTTACATGACATAAATGTGATGTGATTTTTAGGTTATTGGCCATAAAGGGGTTCCGACCCTATATTATTTTTGACGATTTAACCCAATTTAGTGTCAAATTAAAAGTTGATCTCTTTTTAGGTTAGGTCGACATTATTTAGCATTTAACATGACCTTAAAAATATTATTATAGGAGCCTACATCTCCTAGAAGTTGAAATCCTGAATTTTTTTTTTGTTTAATATATTTATAACATGGTATCTAAAGGTTAATTGAAGTTAAATTTCGAGGTTTTGTCAGTCCATAATTGCAAAAATATGTTTTAGTTACCCAGCGGAGTAAAAATTTTGTTATTTTATTTTAAAAAAAATGTTGCATTTATCGTTTTTGGAAAATATGCGATTATTTTTATCTTACACGATTAGGGTTTTTCTTTTAAAAGATTTAGCACTCTACAAAACCGTTCTTGGTTATACTTATGAAAACTTGTTCCTACTTTCATGCATAAAATAAGCCCTAGAACTTTTGAGCGGGACATCCTGTATAGTTCAGTCAATACTTTTTGTTATAAATAACTATAATGTAAAACTGTAAACGTATTTTTTCATATGCATTTTAATAACTGTTTCGTTATACTATATGAAATAAAGAGTTATTTAATAATTTATGTTTTTTATTTTTAGATATAACAAATGTTGTATATTCGTCTTATAAAATATTAAAATATCTTGTTTTTTCAGATAAAGATAGTTTTTGCCAATGTTAATATTAAAAGACTAAAAATGTAGATGTTTTGTAAGATTTTTAAACTTAATACATTTTTAAAAGTTAAAAGATGTTTTTTTTTGTTTTTATTTGAGCTTTAAAATAACAAAGCAAATATTTTGCATGTTATTAGACTAAACAACAAATAGTAAAAAATGCCACGGCGTCATACAGTTCTCTCTCTATTTCAATTATTCCCCTGTTTGGTGCTCGCACACTATTTAAACGGACGCGTTTAGTCAGCAACAGTTGATTGCCGTCCTTATTTCTTGGCGACGCCAGGTATGTTTACTTCATTGAATAGACCTTTACAGATGTAGACGATTTTATAATTTTGGACCCACTTAATTAAAAACAGTATATTATTTTAACATGTAGGAAAAGCAATATATTTCTTTGACGTGATGCCGGCCATAACTGGAAAAGCACATTGTCAGCAACGTTTCAACCTATATTTTGAGGTAAGATATGGTTTCCGTCCGATCGGGAGAAAAATATTTTGTAGGAAAAAAATAGTTTTTAGAATTTTGGCGGTTACAAAGATAAAACAATAATAATAGTGCACAAAGTTTATTATTAATTATGAGATTCAAAATTGCATTGTTTGTCGGTGGAGAAACCAGGAAAAAAACAGAATGAGTGAGTTGAGTTTTTTGTGTTTTTATAACTATCTATCTATCCATCTGGCTGCCTATGTAACGGAATCTTTGAGCCTAATTTTAACCAACTTCCAGCTATTCGATTTCTTTGAAACTTTGCACACGTATTAAGGACCCATGACAATGCAATAATCTGCAAACAGTATCCCGTTATCTTGTTTTTGATCGCCAGGAAAAAAAATTCCATTATATTATAAAAACAACACCTAGGTTGCCATCTGTTGGCAACATTTCAAACTTTGCTATTAAATGAAGAAGAAATTTTTTAGTGGGTTGCAATATGTTGGCAACGGTCCAAACATTGCCTGGATTGCCATCTGTTGGCAAAATTTCAAACTTTGCTACTTAATGAAGAAGAAATTTTTTAGTGAGTTGCAATCTGTTGGAAAAATTTTTAAAATTTGCTACTCTTGTTCATTAAAAATTTTTTCGCCATTTTGTCAAGAGTAGCAAAAACTAAAAATGAAAAATAATTAATAGTTTAAAAAACTAAAAAAACACGCTTTTATATGCAACCGAACTAAAAATTAGAAAATAATTTTTCATTAAAAAAATATTGTCATTTCATAGTAAAAGCGTGGGGTGCTTAATATATTAAATGTTATAATTATTATATTTGCCAATATCTATGATGGAAAAGTTATGAAAAAATAGTAAAATGCACCCCACGCTTTTTACTATGAAATGACAATATTTTTTTAATGAAAAATTATTTTCTAATTTTTAGTTCGGTTGCATATAAAAGCGTGTTTTTTTAGTTTTTTAAACTATTAAGTGAAAGTAATATGGAAAAACTTCTGTTATTACTTTGGATTTTTTTAAAGTTATTCACTAATGGAAGGATCATATCGACACATGATAATTCTTGCAAATTTAACGCTTTAAAAAGTATGATTTTTTGCTAACCTAATTGGTTCATCAAACGTTATTTGATGTCATAATCATCAATTTTTAATGCTTTTTTATTTGATGATTTTAAGATCGAAAACTTTTGAACCAGTTAAGTTAGCAAAAATCCCCAGCCGTTCCAGACTTACAAGCCATAACTATTAAAACCGCACTGTATAGTATTTAAGCCAAATTTCAAATGGTTGTAAGTCTGGAACGGCTAGGCTGATTTTCAAAAACAAAGTGGCATTAAATAGAGAATCCAATTAAAATAAGGTGCTACATAACCCCATTTCAATAAAAATGGGAGAGCGCCAAATTTGCAACAAGAATTATCATGTCGATATGATCCTTCCATTGAGTGGATATCTTAAAAAAATGGTTCCCTTGGTAATTTCACTTAACACTATGGCAATCTTGGAGGCCGGCAAATTTTAAAATTAAGAGCTGCAATTCGGCACGATTTTTTTTTTTATGTTGGAACCCATTCAGAAATATCGAGAAAATAAATCAAACATAATCTAAGGACCACCAACCCACCAGGCTGCAATTGCAGATTGGGTAAAAAAATCATTGTGTTAAACTGTGTCTACATTTTTTTGCGTTAAATCCGTAGCCGTAAAAAAGTTCTATTTATTGTATGTCTTAGAAAAGGGTAAAATCACAATTTGACACTGAGAAAAATGGATTTATTACAGACTCTTCCGGAAAAGGGGTGGTATTAATGGCGGTAAAACCTGTTGAGTCAAAAATTTGTATAAAATCAATTTCTTCAAAAGCTAAGCTACACCAACATAGTGACCCCAGAAGAAACCACAATATCTGGTTTCTTTGTGATAAAACAAACGGTTTTCAAAGAAAATTGT